>CABHPH010128012.1:0-22144 GCA_902168325.1 Peromyscus nudipes | reverse complement strand
TCATTGTTAAAGGGGACACACTGCTATTACCGACAAGAACTCAGTTCTCAGCGTACATAGCAGACGGCTTAGAGTTGCCTAGATCTAGCCCTAGGAGAATAAGATGTTTCTGGCCTTGGCAGACACTTGCACTAACATGCACAGACCCACATTCAGCCATATATACTAATATATTACTAATCTTTTAAATTATAAAATTCAAGGCAGATCTCTGCAAGTGGTATATCTAGTAAGTTCTAGGCCAATAAGGGGTATGCAGTGAGACCCTGTCTCAACAAACAATCAAACAGGCAAACAAACATACAGTTAGAGACATCAAGATATGCTTTAACAATATATATCTCCCACAAAACATCAACATAGGTTGAAAACAGTCCACATCACAGAAGTACCACAGGAGGAAGGTACATACAGTGTAGGTGCTAAGTGACTCTTATACCGAAGTTCACAGAATTTAAGGTGTAAGTCTGTGTATATGTTCTTTAAAAAAAGAAAAACAAAAAACTATGTTTTTATTTTCAAGATTTATTATGATATCATTTCACTTTTCACTCTTCCCCACCAAACCCTCCCTCACCCCCCTCCTTGCTCTCCTTCAAATTCATGGCCCTTTTTTCATGTATAGTTGTTCTATGCATGCATGTATACTGTCTACATTAGGTTTTTATTGCTTAATAAAACACCATGACCAAGGCAACTTGGAGGAAACGATTTATTTCCACTTACACCTCCAGGCAACACTCCTTCAGTGAGGGAAGTCAAGGCAGAAACTCAAGCAGGGCAGGAACCTGGAGGCAGGGGCTGATGCAGAGGCCATGGAGGATGCTGCTTATTGGCTTGCTCCCAATAGCTTGCTTTCTTATAGGACGCAGGAACACCAGCCCAAGGATGGCACCATGCACAATCACTAATTAAGAAAATGCTCTCCAGGCCTGCCTACAACCCGAATTTATGGAGACATTTTCTTAACTGAGGGTCCCTCTTCTCAGATGACTTCAGCTTGTGTCCAGGTGACATAAAACTAGGCACCACAACTGATCCCTTGTCAACCTGACGCACAAACACATCACTATTAAGCCACCCTTCCTTTTGCATTCATCCCTAAGATCTCACATTAAAAACATAAATAACTTTAAAAGCCCCATAGTCTTCATAAACTTAATCACATTACAAATTCAGTCCCGTTAACATATCCAGTGTCTTTAAAAGTCCAAAATCTCTCAACCTTTTGTTTCTGTTAAAAAACAAAAATCAAGTTAAATACTTCTGTATTTCAAGAGGGAGAACCTGGGCATAGTAACAATCTGGTCAAAGTAAAACCAAACTCCCAATAGTGTAAATAATGGAATGTCCAATGTCTGGGATCCACTCCTGGTCTTCTGGGCTCCCCCAAAGTGCTTGGGTCATTTCTCCAACTCTGCCTTCTCTGCAGCACACACCGTTTGTCTTCTAGGCTCGGGCAAAGTCCACTCCCCACTGCTGCTGTCCTTGGAGGTCATGCCATGGTACTGGCATCTCCAAAATGCTGGGGTCCCCTGCTGCAACTGCGTTGCACTTTCACCAATAGCCTCTCATAGGCTCTCTTCAAGGTGCCAAGCCTCATCTTCTTTGCATGACCCCTTCAGTCCTGCCCTTCAACTGCCACTGAGGCTGCACCCTCACCAATGGCCTCTCCTGGCCTCTCACAGTGCCAAGCCTCAGCTGCTCTCCATGACTCCTTTGTGCCCTCAAAACCAGTACCACCTGGGTGACTCTTACACTACCAAGTACAGATGCCAGCACAAGGTACAACCTGGTGCCGCCTCTAGAACACAGCTTCTGTGTGCTGACCCTGAGGAAACACCTCCCAGAAGACTTCACCTCAGTGATGCTTTCTTCTTAGTCACTGCTAATTTCTCAGCATCAACTGTCCCAGTAAAACAAAGGTTTTCCTTTAACAGTTCTGGTTTCTTGTTAATCACAGCCAATTCTTCAGCTCTGCTTGACCAGACACCACAGATTCTTCACACAAAGGGCCTGGTAGAGTCTTTACTTTCTGCTCCTGGCCTCCGTCGTCCACACTGCTCTCAACATTCTTATCTTCCACTGAGCTCAACACTCAATGGCTCTTCTAGCCCAAAGTTCCAAAGTTCTTTCACAATCCTCCCCAACACAACATGGTCAGGTCTGTCCCAGCTATGCCCCACTACACTGGTACCAACTTGTCTTAGTTAGGGTTTCTACTGAGTGATAAAACACTATGTATGACCAAGGCAACTTGGTGAGGCAAGGGTTTATTTCAGCTTACACTTCCAGGTGACAGTCCATCACTGAGGAAGTCAAATCAAGAAACTATCCAGCACAGATATACATATATATTCCTAAATATAACCAGCTCAGTCCATACACTCTTGCTTGTATGCATGCTTTCAGGGTTGACCATTTCTTACTGGAAAACCAACTGGGGCACTGTTCCCTGAGGAAGACTGTTCCTCCCGCTCCCAGCCTTCTTTAGTTGTCTGTAGTTCTTTGTGTGGGGTGGGGCTTCATGGACTCTTTTCCCTGTCCACTTTGGCATGTCTATGTTTAGTTCACGTTTAGACATCAAGTTGAGATTGTATAAGGTGGAGCTCCTGACAATACAAAGAGACACAACCTCACAGCAAACTCCTGGGTCCTCCGGCTCTCACCGTCTTTCTACCCCTCTTCTGCAATGTTCTCTGAGCCTTAGGTGCAGGGAGCTGTGTGCATATTCTTAATGGGAAGAATGAAGCATCTAGATGAATCTGAATCAAATTCTAGCATGGATACTCACTTGGTTTCCCAGAAAGATCTGGCACTGTGCACATCACACTGTTCCTGGGGAGTTCCTCACAGCATGGAGTGCCTTCTATCTAAATCTTGCTCAGTACACACAGGCACCCAGCACATTCTCATCCTCATTTTATAGTAAAAAATGGGCTTTCAAACATCATTTTTCAGAATCACATAGCTAAATATCAGAGTTGGAATTTTAAACTAGGTATTTACGTGAAACACTAAAGGCTGATTTTCTCCCCTAACATACCTTAATATGCAGAAATATGTAACTCGGTATAAACTAAGGTATACTTTTATATTCAGTATCTCCGATACTGTAAATTATTTTATGCTGGCAAAAATTCTGAAAATGAACTAGGTTAAAGAGGTTAGTAATATTTGATAATTCTCTGTATTCTATGAATAATTTCCCATGAAATAAATATTAGTAGACTACAGGGTATATTCCCAACCTAGGAAATGATATTTGTAACATTTTAAATATTTGACACTAAAACTATCTTAACCTCAATTAATTTTATGTTATGTGAACCTTTTGATATTTGGTAACATCTTTAAGTGATTGGGCTCTTTGGAACTCAATGTTAAAAGAATGGAGTAAGCTCAAAACCAACCAACAAGCCAACCAACGAGCCAATGCACACATTAGCACCTGTAGTAGTAATAAGGGACTTTCCAAGGAACTTTTCTTACAGCAGAGGAGGTGAAGCCTTGGGGAGCATACACTTCTCAAAGTAATGTTATCCATAGCAGCATCACATGAAATCAGTCTTGCCCTTAGGATGACTCATTAGTTCTCTGTATCAGTAAAACATCAGCAAAACTTCCACTCTCACACAGATTCTGTGTAGGCTTAGAAGCAGCAAGATTTCATGACTATCATGATAATGAGTGACGCCAAGCCAGTGCAGCTCACAACTGCTGAGTTCAAATCAAGCTAGTGAGGCTTCATGCAACTCAGTCCTAAGTGTGACTGAAAAGCTGTGTGTGCAGCAGTCACTGTGCAGGTTCAACAGAACGTCAGGCAGCAAAGCAGCACACTGTGACCACAGACAGACAAAAGATGCCTTACAATTAATTTTGGTTCTATTCTCCCACTGCCCTGCAACTTAAGCTGTTGACCAATTTAATCATTAGTTAAGTCAATCCTAGCTGGCAATATCTAGAATTCAACAATCCTTGCTGCAGACACTGTATTGTGAATTAAAATGTCTACTCTGAATATTTTACTATATAAAGTATTTCCAAATTATTAACTTGGCAATTTTTTAAGTGCATGTTTCTACATAAGCTTCCACCACTGTTAAGCAAATATTTAAATTTCTTCTGTACTTTTAAGCTCATTACATTATTTCAGAAATGCACATAACTAGAGAAAATTATTTTCTAGGAATTCTGAGTATCAAAATCCTAATGAGAATAGAAATGCTAGTTACCTCTAAGTTTTGATCTTTTGCAAACTAGTAATGAAGTTGGTACCTGTTGGAATGTCAATGACATTGTTCAGCATCACCTCAGCGATTTCTAGGTGCTCAGAAAATAGTCATTTTTTCTGTCATAAAGTCAAAGTTCCTGCTTCATAAGCAAAACAGCTTTAAATTGAAATGTTTAATGAGAATAAATCTGGGAACCTTGGCATTCTTGGTGTGAGCATTAATGATGGAGTTCTCAACATGACCACATTATAAGTTATATTTCTCTTAGATGGAAATACTTTCGAGCTTTGGGAGTGAGTGGCTAGAGAACTAGATGACCACCATACTCTAGAGAACTGACCTTCAGATGTCTTCTATGGATGGCTTCAGAAGCCTTATCCAAAGTATTAATTAAAACTACTATTCATAAAACAAGATAGAACTCTTATGGCTAAATTTTCTTTAAAAACACATTTTTTATATATTTCAGTTATGAGCTAAGAGTTAACATTGTGCTTAATAGTAATACACAAACAAGGGCAATGGACGAGGTAATGTGAAGGGACCAAACAGTATCATTTGCAACCCCACAAGAATCAAGCAGAGTGAGGGGATGGGAAGCAGTTATGTGGAAGAGCACTTGCCTAGTGAGGAGAAGGCCCTGGGCTCAGCAGAGACAGAGAGAGAGAGGGGGGTCGGGGGAGAGGGAGAGAGAGGGAGGGGAAAGAGAAAGAGCAAGAACGAAAGACAGACAGACACACATATACACACACAGGGGCAGGGGGGCAGAGCAGCCAAATACTGAACACTTTCTATACTCATCAGAAAACTGAAGACACAGGGTAAGCGGTCATCCTGACAGCCAGGGAGACATGTGACCAGAAAGGACCAGAAATACTGCTGGAGCCAGTGACCTACGGTGATACTAAACAGTGACTGACATACCCTTGCACACACACACTAAATAAATGTTTAAAAAGAGAACTGCTAAGAAAACAAAGAAATTGAAGCCTGGATACCCACAGACGTATTAGACACCACTCAATTCCTAGTCATCTAAAGTAAGATGCATGCTAAAAGTCTGTTCCTTCGGTTCTTATGAGCTATCTCTGACTTTTAACAAAAACTTCAAACTTGTCAAATGACACAAACAAATACACAAGTGGCACACACACACACACACACACACACACACACACACACACACACACAGAGCATTCTCCATAAAGCATATATACCTAACACAAAGTATCAAAATTTATCAAGCAAAGAAGGATGGGCACTATAGAGAAAGCAGACATATCCAGTCTCCTAGCTGGGCACTTGAACATCCCTACTAGTAAGTGACATATCAAACAGACAGAAGATCAGTAAAGAAAAAAACTGAACCAGCCAGCAGCATCAATCATTTGTACCTAATTAACAGGTAGAGAATACTTCATCGAATGATATTCTTATCAATCTCTCATGAGACATTCACATGTTATAACACATTTAGTACCATAGTATACTCTCCAGCAAATGAAAAAGAATAGAAACACAGAGCATGTACTGTCAGATTACATGGAGTTAACCTGTATGTGTATGTCAACATCACAGAATCTGAAGTCACCTGAGAGATGGACTCCCAAGCATGTCTGTGGGGGATTATCTTGACTGCCATTACTTGAGGTGGGATGACCTGCTCACTGTGGTCAGTACAATTCCCTAGGTTTCAGTCCTGGACTATATAAAACTAGCTGAGCACAGACACATGTTGACCACTCTCTGCTTCTTCTACAGCTGTAGGTATCATGTGACTTCCCCACCATGATGGACTGTGCCTTGAACCCTGAGAAAGGAAAGCCTCTCCCTTCAGTTGTTTCTCTCAGTTTATTTCCTTTTCCTTCCTTCCTTTTTTTTCTTTTCTTTTTTCTTTTGCCCTTAGACAGGGTTTCTCTGTGTAGCTTTGGAGCCTGTCCTGGACCTTGCTCTGTAGACCAGGCTGGCCTTGAATTCAGAGCTGCCTCTGCCTCCCAAGTGCTGGGATTAAAGGGGTGCACCACCACCACCCGGCCTGTCATCATATTTTAACATAGCAACAGGAAAAGAAATTAAGACAACCTGTAAACAACAAAATAATAGCTGCTAAAAGCAAAATAGTTGGAGATTAAATGACACTCTTCAATATTCTGAACCAAATGAAAATACAACTTCAAAATTTGAGAAATACAGTCAAACTTTGAAAGACAAAAATGAACATTTTTATCAATAAGATCTAAAATCAGTAAAATTAAGCATCTATTCCAAGAAACTAGAAAAAGCAAACAGACGAAAATAAAAAATATCATAGCAGAAATAAATGAAATTGAATAAAGGATGTCAATAGGAAGAGAATGAGAAATAAAAAGGTTTGTTGTGCACCTGTAGTTTGTATTTATTGAAAAGTTCAATAAAGTTAGTACAACTCTAGCCAGGTCCAAGGAAAAAAAGGAGATATAAGTCACTAATATTAGAAATGATTATAACAAAGAGGGGTGAGTGAGATGGCTCAGGGGGTAAAGGCTCTTGCTGCCAAGCCTGATGCCCTCAATCCAGTGTCCCAAACCCACAGGATGGAGAGAACTGACTCTTGTTAAGGTGCCTTCTCACCTTCATACTCGTTTCATGGGATGTGTGTGTGTGCACACACACAAATAAATGTAGTAAGTGAAAGAGTGCAACGTAAGGTATTATATTTCTATGCTCACAAATGACAAATAGTTATCTCTGAAACAATTCTACCAAACTCACAGGAGGAAAAACAGGTGATCTGAACAGGCCTATAATTACTAGAGAAATTGAATCAATAACCTGCAAAGCAAAAAGAATCAGGACAAGATGGTTTCATTAGTGGATTCCACCTAACATTTAAGGAAGGAATACTCCCATGGGCTACTATAACGAACGGCATGACCAGATGCCCACTGATGAAGGGCTGACATGGACGTCACAGTGATAACCGACTGCTTTCTTCTTGAACTGAAGCCCTGCTCCACAAGATGAAACCTATGCTGGGCCCACTGTTGGCTAAGAACCTGTGGCTAGACAAGTTCTAGGCTCTAGAGGTGAAACTACTACTACTGGACACAGTAATAACTGATTTCTAAATGTCTTCTCACTCTACCCACAGATTAGTGCATCTCAACCTTCACCAGAGAAGCTTCTATTTGCAGTAGATGGACATTGACACAGAGACTCACAACTGGCCAGGGTGCAGAGAGGAAGAGGCTGTGGAATGATAGTTCTAAATGGGACATCTGTATCCCATCCCTTCCTTCAAGGCTCATGGATCACTGCAGAAGAAGGGCAGAAAGACTCTTAAGAGTCAGAGGTGATGGGTGACTCCAAGGACACAGTGTCTTCCAGACAGCAGGGCAGCCGTACTTACACGCCGACACCGACTGTGACAGCACACACAAGTCCCATGCAGTCTTAAGCAAGACCAAAGGTCAGCATGGAAAGGGGAGGAAACTGAGGACCAATGGCACTCGATAGCTGCTGGGAGAGAAAGAGCCAGTCTTCTTTAAGAATGCTGCTTCCAGGAAGCAGGAGAGATGGTCCAGTGGCTAAAAGCATTTCCCGCTCTTTCAGAGGATGGGGGTTTGATTCCTAGCACCCACATGGTGGCTCACACTTGTCTTTTAACTCCAGTTCCAGAGCATCTGGTGCCCTCTTCTGGCCACTTTGGGCAATAGGCATGCATGTGGTAGACATGTCATACATGCAAGGTAAAACACTCATACATGGTCAAAAAACTAAAAAAAAAAAAAAAAAAAAAAGAATGTTCTACCTGGTAAGCTGACCACACTCTGCTGGAATGTCACATGTTCAAGAATATTTGGGCAGCATAAATTGGACTTGATGGGCAGGGAAAAAAAAAAAAGAGGAGACAAAAGTTGTATGAAGACAAGGAAAGAACTAAAAGAAAACAAAAGCAAACAACAATAACCCAGGAAGGAATGGTAGCACTGCTCTATAAATGAGAAGATGGAAGTTCTGTCAAGGAAATAAAAGAGAAAACAAGCACATGTCTACTCTTGCATCTTGTTGTTGACACATGGTGCTATACTGGGTGACTTAGCAGACTACTGGTCTAAAAAGACAAGCCAGGTCAGTACTGCCACACAGATCAAAGGCACACTCAAGCCACTCAATTCTATAAAGGAGGAGAGCACGCAGGTATTTCAACGGGAAATACTAGGCATTTTACAATCACAAATCCATGAACTAAGTAAGTTTAGTTCTAAATCCGGTGGGAAAACTACTCATATTTTTGATATTATTAAAAAATTCTGAACTAACCCTTAGTGGACTATGGCTGTGACATATAATTTTTCATTTGGAACAGAACCTGAATCTGAAAAACAAAAGTGCTTCTCTTATTCCGTGTTCTTGGTACCCTAAGCTCTTCACAGTCTACTGGGCATGCTGGGCACTCTGGTGATTTCTGAGACTACATCTGACATTCTGACTATGGCAAACTCCGTCACGTCCTTCAAGACTCAACTCAAACACAACGCTAAAACGAAACTTCCCCAGCACTCCGGAACTGTCGCTATGCTGCTGACCGCACTATGACGTGCTCTTTTCTCAGCACTTACTTGAACTGTAATTGGTTTGTTTGCGGGTATGTATCCCAAGAACTAGAAGTATTTTTGTACTTGTAGTCTTCTTACTACATGAACCCCGCACTAAGAAAACACTTGATAAGTATTTGTAGACTCAGGTTGAACTTGTTAATGAGAACTGAAAAAATGATGGCCTGAAAAAAAGGACAAGCTTTAAGAAGCATTATTGAATCTGTCTTACTCATAACAAACAGTAGCACGTCATTAAGTTACGTAGAAGGGATCATATTCATCAGATGGGAATCGATGTTGCATGTTTAGATAGGCTCATTAACTCCTCCAGAATTTGTTGTTGCTGTGGTCAACACATTCTAAGAACTTCATCTAAAGCAGTTACTTTTAAACTTCTTTTATTCCCCCTAAAGACTGAGACCAAGGCCTACAATGTTTTACCACTGAGCTAAGTCCCCGATCCCACTGTAGATTCTTCGAGTCAACAGCTTTAATCAACTACCTATTGGTCAGCTATTCTTTACCACTTTAGCACAGAAAAAGAGCAAAACCTTACAACAAACAGATATCACGTACACACTAACAGCAAACAGATATCACGTACACACTAACAACAAACAGATATCACGTACACACTAGTGAACAAGGTGTCAGCTAACTGACAACACAAACTAAAGCAACAACCACCAAAGAGGGGCTGCAAGTCTAGCCAAGTGGCAGAGCCCCTGTTTAGCATGTGCAAAGCCCCAAGTCCCATCTCTGTCACAGCAAAAAGAGACAGATGAAGAAAGATGGTCAGTTTCAGTGACTAAAAGAAATAACCAGAGAATCTAAAGAGTTTCTCTGGGATTTTACATTATGATTGAGTACACACACACACAGAAGGAGAACTGATACTTACCCTTACTAACATGATGAATCTGTGTTTTTTTTTTCATTGAAAAGAAGAAAACAAAAAACAAAAAACCCACTGGTCAAGACGCACTAAACTGATATCATGTACCACTGCTGTTTTGAGATTTAAGTTTGATAAGCACTGGCTTTCCATGCTATTAATAATCCCCAGGCTATGGGGATAGATAGGCTCATGATTATACGAAAGCCCTGCATATGAAATTAATAAGACACAATTATCTAATAAATCAAAAGAGCTAATATAAATTCTTTAAGCTATGAAAATGGAATCTCTTCTCTAAGAAATGAAAACTACTTTGTCTATTAAAGGAAGTACCCCAGGCTTAGAGTTCTCAAGTTACTCAAGGCAAAGGGTCTTGGCTCAGCTCTGCTGGTAGAAAGAAACATTTCAATTTAGCCAGCATCTTCAAGTTTTCCTTAAGTCTGAGAATGCTTTAACTTTAAAGAAGCTTAGTTCCAGCTCTTGCTCAGCACATGCAAAGCCTAGTTTCACCCCCAGTATGAACAATGTGAGTTCATTCCTGGGGCTAGAAGATGGCTCAGTGTGCCAAGTGCTTGCTGCACAAACGCAAGGATATCTGTAACATCAGCACTCAGAAAGAGTCCACACATGTGAACCGGAAGGGCTCTCTGACCAGCAGCTTAACCGGTGTGGTGAGTTTCTGGTTCACGTACATGCACCCTGCCCCCGCCCCCCCCCACAAATAAGTTCAGTTCTATTACTGTTCACATTAGTTACTAAACTGTGAAATGATATGACTTCTAAGCTTTTCCAGAAATTTTACATCTGTTACTATGTTACCTTAAAAAGCACACAATTAAATTTGGTTTTTCTTTTTGTTGAAATCGATCTTACAATGAAGCACAGGCTGGCCTCAAAACCATGGCAATCTATTGCCTCAGCCCCGAGTCATGGGATTAAAAGCACTAATGACTAAACACTTCAGTCTATAATGGCTTTTTTTTTTTTTTTTTAAAAGATACAGGATTTCATTATGCAGCCTTGGTTGGCCTGGAACTTGCTATGTAGACCAGGTTGGCGTCAAACTCAAGAGATCCACCTGTCTCTGCTTTCTGAGTGCTGAGATTAAAAGTTGTACCACTATGACTGGCTTAAAATCAGGCTATTAACTGATTAAAAATCAATACTCAGCCACATTCCTTACTAGCATTAAACAGTGGAGTTCTTCCGACCACTGATACAGACCTTTCAGCTGAAGCATGCCACTTATCCATGTAAGTGTAACTCACAACATAAAGGACTTTTCATTAAAAGTTACTGGTTCCAGAAAAAGAAATTTTATAAACAAAATAGGACAGAAATTTAAATATGAAAGCATTGTATAACAAATCAAACAGCCATTTACTTTTTACAAGACTGCCATAGACACATGAAGTTCTGCCCAGGTTTCCTCACTGGATCTGCATGCTGACTGGATGCACTGAGTGGAGAAGGCTGAGGACTGTTAGGCTGGCCCTGCGCTTGCACAGCTGGTGAAGGCGGCATGGGAGTGTTCTGCAGAAAAGCACAAACACAGTTTGTAACACAACACCGGGAAACAACATTTGATAGTCTATAAGTTCGTTAACAGCAGTTACACATTTGTAACACAAAATTTACATTTTGTAACTTTAAGTTAATAATTATATTTAAAAATGATTTTTATAAAAAAAAAAGGTTAAGAAGTATGCTTCTCTGAAAATATGGAACGAGCCACAGAGGCAAGATTATACATTGTGTTATTTTTTGATATCTGTTGGGGTTTGGCTGCAGAATCCTCATGGATATCAAGATCTATGAACATTTATATAGATGGCAAAGTCTTGTATATAAATGTGTGTGTCTTCTTTATATATATATAGCCTAAGTCATTCCTAGATTATATAAAATAATTCAAACAATGTAAATACATAAATACAAATAGCTGCTACACTGTATTGTACAGAGTATAATAACAAGAAAAGGCACATGTTTAGTAAAGAACAATTTTTTTCTGATATTTTTGATTCAAGTTAATTAAATTCATCGATGTGGAACTGACAGACATGGACGACAGACTACATCACTGAAATTAAGAATTTTATAGAAAGAAACAAGTAAATTACAGTTTTAAATGAAAATGAAGCCATCTGATTTACTTCAAGAATATTTATCCGTTGTAAATTATTGCTTTCAATAATTCTTTTCTTTTAGATTTCATCAGTGATGTAACATGAATTAAAGCAGACTTCAGATCTGAGTTAGTGAACATAACCATGTAAGGAGAACATCAGAAACAGGACATAGTTTTCAGGGAAGTGGATATTCAGATGCAGTCTGTAGTGGTGCATTTAATCCTGGGGATCCAATCTAGGACTTTCACCATGCTAGGCAAGTGCACTACCATGACCTATAACCATACTCTTAGTTATGTAGCTCAAGCTGGCTGGCCTTGAACTTGCCGTGAAGACCAGGATGGCTTGGGACACAATCTTTCTGGCACCACTTCTCAGATGCTGAATCAGATATATGCCACCATGCCTGGCACAGTTAAAGCTTTGATGTTAACACTGGCATAAAGTGAACACACAGTCTTCTAAATATTTATTTTATATCTATATTCTCTGTCTTGTCTTTGTCTTTAAGAAACACAAATTTTTAGGACATACAACTTGAAATACCTTAAAAGAAAACATGTTAAATTTCTTATAGAAACACTAGCATATCATTTTCAAGACTTGTTTCAAAGTTTGGTAAACAGAATAGATTTGTTCATTTATTGCTAACATCAGCACAGGATGGCAAATACCAAAAGTGCTGAGTCGCTAAGATGAAAAACCACAATTCGACAGGTGCTTTATTCCCAGCACTTGGGAAGCAGAGGCAGGAGGATCTCTGTGAGTTCCAGGCCAGCCTGGCCTACAGAGTGAGATCCAGAAAAGCAACAACAACAACAACAACAAAACAACCCCACAATTTTTTTTGTTTTTGTTTTTTTTTTTTTTTTTCTTTTTTTTTTTTTTTTTTTTCGAGACAGGGTTTCTCCATATAGTTTTGGAGCCTGTTCTGGATCTCGCTCTGTAGACCAGGCTGGCCTCGAACTCACAGAGATCTGCCTGGCTCTGCCTCCCCAGTGCTGGGATTAAAGGCGTGCGCCACTACCGCCCAGCACAATTCTATTTCTAAGCCCAAACAAAAACATATGAAGCTATAACGGTATAAAATACAAAGAAAAGAAGAAAATAAAATGTTGAAAACGTCTTAGCAGAAATAAGAATAGGATTTGAGTTTTGGAGCTGGCTGAGGCTGTAGCTCCAATGGCAGAGTGCAATGCTGGGAGCTAACCCAGAGTCTTCCCCATGCTAGCCAGTCTACCACTGGGATTACATGCCTGTAATCCTAGCATTTGGAAGTAGAGATGTGATCAGGAGGTTGAAGGTCATTCACAGCTACGATTTCCAAAACAGCATGGGATACACAAGAATGTGTCCTTAAAGACAAGGAAAAAAGCAAACAAACGAAAACAGCAAGGAAACAAACAGAAATGTGTTCTAAGCTCAGAGAGGAAGAAGTCTACTCTGGAAATGCAGCTCCAGTCGCCTCTGTGATCGGTTAGCATCTCTGAAATGTAGAGTGAGAAAATCAAAGTATGAGCAACATGAATGCCTAGGACGCCATGGAGAGCGACTTTCCAGCTCCATAAATCAGGACTCAATTGTTCAATTTGCGTTTTAAGGAATTTCACCTGTTCTGGGTGTGGTGTGTGTGTGTGTGTGTGTGTGTGTGTGTGTGTGTGTGTGTGTTTGTGTGTGTAAGGCAGAGGATAACTTTGGGGAGTCAGTTCTCTTTACCACCATGAGTTTTGGAGATGGATTTATCTGCTGACCCATAAACCCATCTTAACAGCCCTCAACCCCAGGGTGCCCTTTTTCAACAGCTCGTGTGACCTGGGTAACCTAGATACCGTCATTGATCCTTGATTTTTCAAGTACAGCTAATACAATCGGACTGATGAGATGAAACCATACATGGAGTGCCTAGATTCTCATTCCATGACAAATGTTACTATTGCCATTATAATAGAGAAATCCAAAGGGAAATAGGTTTTGAGTTCAGAGGGTAAGATGAACCTACTCCAGTGTCTCTCAATGGGTTAATACTCCACATGCAGACCAGCCACCCACCATCTGATGGGGAAAAGAACACAAATGGTGTGTGTGAAGTGCCATACGTACAGTCAAACTGTTTCCTTAAAACAAGAGCACTGAATAGAAAATTATGAATTCAATAATTGAAAAATAAAAGGACCAGTTCCAGCCAAATATAAATCTCAAGAGTGAGAAATCACAACACACTAGAATTTTACTTAAAGAAAGCACCTGTCAAGGTTAGTGAACTTTCCTGATTTGGTCACTACTGCCATTTAAATTGTGAGCCTTACTGACTATCCTGCCCAATGTGTGTATAAAGGCTTATTGACTTTCACAAACGCCAAAAGACTTTTATCTTTTTGATGATGATTGTGAAAGTCTTACAGGGTCACAGAAAATAGAATCAAGGCATCATGTGACATTTTAATCCCAAATTAGGGATATGGCAAGGATGACTGAAGTTAGTCTAACCTGTGAATTAAGAATGAATAAAAAAACATTATTAGCCAAATGCAATGTGTAGACCATTTTAGGATCCTAATTCAAACAAACTTAAACAACCACCACCACCACCACCACCACCACCACCACACACACACACACACACACACACACACACACATACACACACACACACCTTTAAAAGACAACTAGGGGAACCTGGAATATAAACTGGTAGAGGGAATGTAAAGGAACCACTACTTCCGTTAAGTATAATTTGGTATTATAGTTCCGTGTATTTAAGAGAAATAAAAATTGAAACAGAGTGAAATGAAATGATGTTTGTATTTGTTTTGGAGGGAGTGATAGGGTAGAAGGGAACAGAGGAATCTAAAATAGCAAATGTAAGTAACATCTGGAGGGAGCTGGCGCTGTCCTTAGAGAACATATATAGTTTTAAATACTAAGTAAGTTCATGTTTTAAGAATGAGGTCTTGGGGGCTGGGGTTCAATTTCTAGCAACCATATGGAGCCCCACAACCATTTCTAACTCCAGTTCCAGGACATCGAATGCCCTCTTACGGCTTCCACCAGCATCAGGCATGCTCATGGTACATAGACACACATGCAGGCAAAACATTCACACTCATAAAATAAATAATAATGAAAGGCCTTTTGCACAAGCATGCAAAGCCAGCTTCTTCTCCCTCAGCATACTCTCTAATGACTGCAGAAGGCTAGTCACAGCCAGCACTCAGACACAGATACAAAAAGCTTCAGTAAGGATTTTAAGTGGTCAGCTCCAGAGGAATACTGTGTTATCAGTCTTTACTGAGAACCAGGGGGCTTTTCAATTATGCTTTTTAAAATCAATGTGGAAAAGGCTAACTTGCATGAGCGAGTAGCGAAATTAACATAATGCAATGGATGAAACAAACTGTAATTTGTTTGGTAATATAAAATTAACAAAAATGTTCATGAATATGGCATTTAATTTCTGGAAACAATACTATTCATTTTGTTAAACTATAGCTTTGCTTCCCTTTATCATCTGTTCAAGAGTAAATTATAGCTAAAAATTCTAGATCCCACTGATATACTTTGATATGACATTCTTGGATCCCTTCCTAGTATCAGTAGTGAACCCTGTGAGTAAGAAGGCCTGAACTGAAGCGTTTCCCGAGGTGCAGTGGAGGTGAGTGGGTAGCAGGAACAGGACAGCTGCTGAAGCACCGCTCTTCAAAGGCTTCGGAGGTCAGAGCTGCACACAGACTGTGAGTGTGGGCGGGCCTGCACTCAGTCTGGGTGTGCAGCTCTTTCCAGAGCAGAACGGAGAGAAACATCACTCCTTGGGAAAGCCTTTCTTTTCGCACGTGTGAGGATGAGAACTCTACCGTAGCTAACTTCCTTTGAGCGGGACTAGTCCCCATGTTCCTAACTACAGGTTAAACATACCAAATGCGACATCCCAAAACATAAGTTCTAAAATTTGAAACTTTCTGAGCAGCGACACAAGTAGAGAATACTCTTCTCTGAACCTTTTGTACTACATACAGAGTCACAAAACATATTGCACAAACATGTATATATAAGATATAAACTTAGATGTAAGATACATAAAAAGGAAACATATTTTGTGTTTAGATTTGGTTCCCATCCTTGGGATACCTCATTATGGTCTTAAAATATTTCAAAATTAAAGAAGAGAAAATATGAACATCTCTAAAAGTTTGGTCAAAAGCACTTTGGACAGGGGCTTCAGTTTCTACTGAACTTTTTACTCTTATTAAGTATATATATATATATATATGTCCTTGTAAGAACATGAGAAATACAATAAAAAGAGAGTTAGGTTTCCTGGTAAAGCCTTTCTCAGTTATTGCAATATGCAAATACAATACAAATCTCAACAACAGAGTAAAAAAAATTGAAATGGCATCCTTGTGCCTTTTGTTAAAATGATCTCCTATGATAACACTAAATGTACACTCCTAAAGGCTAAAGATTCCCCTTTTAATGGGCTGAGGCAATTCCTCAAGCTCCTTTTCAAAGGGAGGAACAAATCGAGCACGGTGGATCAGATCTGTAACTGATAGTAAACTCAGGGACTTGGGGCAAGAAAGTGGAGAGTTAGCCGCCAGACTGGGATACACTGTAAGATACTGTCTCAGAAACCAAACCAAACCAAACCAAATCAAAACAGGAACGGACCAAAAAGGAAGCAAGCAAAGAACACTGCACTATAACACATTAAAAATGTGTCCTTGAGAAGAGGGAACTAAGACCTAATACACATAAAATATGTGATAGGCATAACCTAATAAATTATTTTATACACGAGAATTGGAACAAGTTACCAAAAGCTAGGCATGGGGGCACACACTTTTAATTCCAGCCGGAGGGAGAAGCAGGCAATTAATCTGTGAGTTCAAAGTCAGCCTGGTCTACATAGTTGAGTGCAAGGACAGTCAGAGTTACATAGTGAGACCCTGTCTCAAAAAATAAAAACAAAAAACAAACAAACAAACAAAATAGAAGTTATCAGATCATGGTTTTATTAACAGACACAGAATGTTCAATACATGTTTTCCATGATGCTGAAAAGGGCAAACTTTCCTTTCTTTGTCTTTTAGTCATTTTTAATTTGTAAATACGTTAATGCGGGTTTTGTTTGTTTTGCTTCTAATAGACATCAATTCATGGAAAATGCCGAAGGTAGGCCATCTGGAAATGGTACTCCATGAGCTGCATTCGGAACTTGCAAATATAACGGATTTTAAATGAGCAGCTATAAATAAAGAAATCTGCCTTGAAGCAGGTATAATTCTTAAAATTCTCTACATATTTCCAGTTAAATGTCATTTACAAGTAAAATTTATAGTTTCACATCATTTACTTTCAAATATTCCTCCTTTGTCACCACGGTTTTCTATAATGAAATTAATACAGCGGACTAACAGGAGAAACAAAATCAGTAAGAAAAATGTGTTATGATAAAGGCAGCAGGCAGGATTAT
Organism: Peromyscus nudipes; assembly: GCA_902168325.1. Lineage (NCBI taxonomy): Eukaryota > Metazoa > Chordata > Mammalia > Rodentia > Cricetidae > Peromyscus > Peromyscus nudipes. The sequence continues at coordinate 4,826 of CABHPH010128012.1, read as the reverse complement.
CTATTGCACTGCTCCAGTCTTTTGGCCCTGAGCATTCTGAAAGTCTAGTTATCCCTTTCTAGGGACTGTGTTCCTTCTTGACATCCCAAGATCCTTTGAAATAGCAGGAATGATGTCTCCACTGAAAAAACAGCACATTTCAAAACCCTCTCCCTTATGTGCTGATGTATCAGAGGCATGAATGTCATGGGGCAATCAAACACTTTCTGATTACATTTGAGGATTGCTCCACAGGAGATAATTCAGGTCTTGTACTGTAAATATGGTCAAAAGACCATAGCTATGCTAAATATTAGCTTTGCTAAATATACACTGGAATGTTGAATATATGTAGACATTCAGTAAGTTAAATTTAACTTTTTATTGTATGTAAGAATCTTGTTTCATCTTGATTATATGTCTGATTGGACATGTTCTTAAACTGCCCTCTATTTATACTTATAACCATAGATTAGTGCTCCTCTCAACCCTGTTCAGAGAAGTAGCTTTCTGTAACTGGGAGAGGTTAATGCAGAGACTCCTAACTGATAAAATGCTGACACTAAGTGACTATTGGTGCTCAGACCTAGAAAGGACATCTGTGTGCATCCACTGCCCCTACTCCAGGTCTCCAGGCCCAGGGACACTGGACAAGATGAGGGAGAACAAATACAAGAGCTGGAGGTTGGGGAGGAGCTGTGAAGTGCTACCCTCTGGACCTGACGTGGCCACTGCACTCATTAACTCCCAGAGCCACAGTTATGGAATGCAAACCAAGCCAGTTAGCATTCCACCAGGGCTTGGGGAATGGCTCTTGAGGCCCTGTCCCTGGTTGAGGAGCTACTGGCAGTTGATGGTTGCTTGGAGAGTCCTTTTTCCTCAGCGACATGGCAGCTGGAATTGGTTGTTCCTACTCTAGATGGTCCTCTGTCCATATGCATGTGAGCAGTATTAACTGGACTCAGTGGGTTATACAAAGAGATGGAGTATGAAGGTGAGAGGAGAACAAGCAGAGTGGCTGAGGGTGAGAGGGGCAGGATATGATCAAAATACACTGTACACATGTATAAAATCATCAAAGTACAATACAGATGTTATTACAAAGGCTCTATCTTGCACCCTTGTAAGCTACCAATTCAAATAGTGAACGAAATGGCATTAAGCCAAGGCCTAAAAAAGAACCCTGGAGAAGGAACAGGAGATTAAAGAACCTGGGCAACAGTGGGAGTGGTCCCTCAGGAGTAGGCAGGCTCTTCAGATGGCCCAACAGCTATCTTCCGCCCTGAACTTGGGTTGTAAAGTCCGTCCCATATGCCTAGCCCATACACACGGAGCAGAAGCAGACCCGGACCACTATGGGTGCTGACCAGTGGCAGGTACCTTGTTAACCACCATCCAAAGGAATCCTGTTTGGTTTGTTTGTTTGTTTGTTTAATTTTCATAGACCTCGTGTATATTTCACCTCTTTCCTTGAAAGTAAGTATCAACTTTGGAGATAAGGGCTATAGCTTTGGACTGTGCACACTAAGAACTGAAATCAGGTACGTAGACAGGCAAAAAACAAGTCACTCCGCCACTCAGTTACACTCTCAGCACAGAATACAGTTGTTGTTTTTGTTTTAAATAGACTATGTTCTCAGTACAGTTTAGTACATACTTTTTCAGATCAGCAACAAAATGTATGGTTTGAATGGCCCAAGCCATCTGCATATGACTAATATGCTTAGAGTTTTAGTGTTTGTGCCCTAAACTGATCCTTTAATAACACTAACATTTTATACACAATAGTTCAAATAATTAAAATATAAGATAAAAGACAATTTTCTAGAATTGTAGAGAGAAATTATTTAGAACAGGAGAGCAAAGCTCATGGATTAAGAGCTGGCTTTAGACTGAACCAGGCTTAAGTCCTGGTACCACCTCTTGGGCGATGATTCTGGACAAGCTAATTAACATCTGGGTCTTCACCATAGTATTAACAGTTTCTGTTAATAGGGTTCCTGAAGATTTGATGAAAACATGCTTTGGTGCAATATCCGTAGTGAGGGCCTAACACCAGTTAACGTTACTATTCAACTTGGTTACTTATTACTTTTTGAATACCATAATGAACATTATAGTGGAAGATTAAGGACACACAAAATGAGGGTAAATTCCGTAATACTAGAGTTCTTCTGTAATTTAGTTTGGTTCACTATCATTTTATTTAGAGTTCTTAAAGACTCCAAGAGGAAAAATCAACCAGGCACATATAAGATGAATTGAGAAGTTCACATATAGTAAAAATTTAAAAAATTCAACATTACACCATTTAAGTGAAAATGCCAACATATGGAGTTATATGAATAAAACGGCCTTAGAATTTTCTTAACAATCACTGGGCCTTCCTGCCAGGTACATAGCATCCATCATGGAAGGTGAAACTGCACACACAAAACTGAAAAACTCCTTACCTTGAATGCTAGAGTGAAGAACTGAAAACTGTCTAACAAACAAAGAGCAGGGAAGTTTGAGTAGACATGACCCGACACCATAACTACTTAAGTTGGCACATAACATCCATTTGTCCTTCAGGTTTCCAGACCCCTTGTAGTGAAACAAACAAGACTCACCTGCGGGACCACACTCTGCATGTAGGATGGTGGATGCTGCTGCTTTTGCTGCACAGCACTTTCTATTGCTACTTTAGCTACCGTGCTGGGATCCGCTCCTGCTGGTACAGCAACCATTGTTGCGCTGCAGCCAGCATTGTTGGGGTCACTGATTGTAACAATCCTCACTCCTACTTTATTTGGAATTCCTGGGACTGCCTCCCGATCGTTCTCCTCGGCCGGCCTCTTCACAGTTTTGCATTCAGCTGTGCCATTTGTAGACCGGACGTCAGACGACAGGGCAGAATGGGACACTCTAGATCCTGAGTGGGGAACTGCAAGGATTTGATGCCCCTGTATAACAGGGGTTGTAGAATGCGGTGAGACAACTACACTTGGGCGTTGCTGAGGCACATCTGAATTCAAACTTGAAGCTAGAGGTCCATTAGGCAGATCAGTACCACTGAATTGCTGTGTTGCTTCCTGCATACTGCTTGTGGACGGTGACCCACCCAAAGTTAACATAGGTCCATTAGAAACTCTTTCTAATTGATCACCTTTGGCAGTATCTTGCTGAGTAGCATCTGAAGTCCCTTGTGGTTCGACTGGAGATATCTCACCATTTCCAACATGATTAGAAGAAGTTTTGTGATTTGGAATGTTTTTGCTTAAATGAGAACCATCTCCTTTATCAAAATCACAGATCCCATTAACGAGGGTTTTTTTCAAATCACCCTTGATATCCTGCATGTCCACTTGTTCTGAGTTCTGTTTTCCAGATGCTCCATTCTCACCTAATTCCAAGGATGGCCCATTGCTGATTAGTGAGCACTGATTCGTCTCACTTTGGATTTTCCCTGAGTTTGAAGGAGGTAGACTTGAGTCACTGTACTTTCTCCCATTTAAAAGACTGCCCACCTGTATTTCACTTTCACTTGTATCCCCATTGCTGGTGTTTGTGGTTCCTCGTCGGCAGGACGGATTCTCCATGACCTCAATTTTCCGTTCATGAACATGTAAACCTGTTGCTTCCTTTGCTTCCTCCTCCTTTTGGCAGATGATCTTGTCGCCTCTGAATGGGGGGGTAGCAGTGGTGCATGGTGATTGTCCGGCTGGCAGCGTTTGCACCTGAAGTCCGGCTCCCGCCTGCGCTCCACTCATGCTAATTCCTGCTGGAGCGATGAGCTGAGCTGCATTTCCCTGACTTACAGTCGCAGTTGCAAAACTGGTATTTGGCACAACTGTTATGGTTACCTGGTTGCCAGAAGTCCCTTGGAAAATGGTTGCTGGGCTATTTGAGATCAGTGGACCCGGCAGTATCTGTAAGTTCGAAATGGGCACTGTTTGCACTCCTCCTGTTGGTGGCATTGTACTTTGGACCAACTGAACATTTTGCTGTCCAACCAACAGCTGCTGAGCTGGAGTCTGCCCCTGCACTCCAAAACCAGCTGCTTGGTTATTGGCCACCTGATAGACCACCTGAGGGCTAGGAGCTCGGGCATTGTTAGGGGGAGGAATCTGTGGTGCTGGGAGGATCAGCTTACCCCCTGGGGTTGAAGGACCCCGCTTTGGAAGCAGCAGCTGTTTTATCAGACTAGACTCACTGGAAGCAGGCTGGGCTACTCCTGCATTTGTTTGCTGGGGCTGAACTTGCATCTGGACTTGTTGTGGCTGTTGAACTTGGACCTGTACCTGCTGTGCGGGAGGTGCTGGTGAATGCTGCTGCTGTTGCTGCCTCTTCACAGACAGCATCTGACTGACAGTAGGAGGTGGCCCCTGTGACTGAAGGGTGGAAGAAGATGACATGGCAGTAGGGACTTGGTTGTTCGTAGCGGGGACAGGTGATGGTGAAGAAGATGGAGTTATGTTTGGTTGTCCAGTTAGCTGAACTGTCTGACCAGCTGGGAGAGCTGCCGGATTAGCAAGAACAATTTGGTGGATGGCTGGTGCATATGTTTGACCTTGTTGAGCTGGCTGGCTTACAATCACTACACTTTGCTGGGTTGGTTGCTGTGGTTGTTGAATAGGCTGCTGTACCACTGTTGATGAAACTTGCTGAGAAGGAAGCGGTTTGGGTGCAATGTTCTGGAATCCTACCCTGGATGGCTGTGGACTCGGAACACCAGCTATGGTAACCACCTGTCCTGTAGCTACCTGGAAATTCTGTACTGAAGTTGCTGAAACGATGTTGGATGCAGAAGCTGTTACGTACTGTGGGGGTGCTATGATAACAGTGTCTTGAGGCTGGCTACCAGC
>CABHPH010128009.1:0-40107 GCA_902168325.1 Peromyscus nudipes | reverse complement strand
GTGTGTGTGTGTGTGTGTGTGTGTGTGTGTAAGTTGTCATCAAGAGCACAGTCTGTGGCTCTGTATTAATTGTCCTCTGGGCTGAGCTGCCTTAGGGTTCCATGAACCAGGGTCCATCTTTGGGAGTCTGAATTCCTGACCCCATTGAAGGTTTCTTAATCTTAAGTAAAGGAAGGAATTATTCTAGGTTATAAAATTTGGAGGTCTCAAGGCCATCAAGAGATGGACTCTTCCAGGCTATAGGAGATGTTCCTGAGAGGGGAAAAGGGCAGCTCCATCTTCGGAGAGCAATGAAAACAGCCATCTTTGAGATGCACTTGTGACAGAATTCCATGGGGGGTTGTTGGAAGTCATGTGGGCTGGGCTGGGACAGGTGATAAACCCCAAAGACATCAGGGAAGCTCAGACACTGTGGTAGTCCTGCTAGAAGGGTGTAGATTTCTGCTGGGACTGGGGGCAGGACAGGAGGTTCGTGGGTCTCCAGTGGGGTAGGGCAGAAGGGCTGGAAGGCTGAAGGGCTGCTGATCCATACTGGGTCTGAGTCACGAGGCCCTTTAGGAGTTTACCGCCTGATACAAACCTGAGGCAGAAGCAGGCAAGAATGGGCTGAGATGATCAGGGTAAGAAAGACTCAGCAGGGTGTGACTGTATCATCGTAAGTCTATGTTTGAGAATTCAAGAAACAAAAACAGTGAAGGTCACTAGAGTCTCAGCAAGCGGACATGCACCCCACAAAAGAAAGCAGAGAGACTGCATGTGAGGTGCTGAGGAAAAAAAAGGGCAAGTCACACAGATAAGAGGTTGTGAAAAATTAAGATGACGGTTTAAGATTGGATGAACGGAAGGTCGGTAGACAATAGGTAGATAGATGCTAGATAAATATTGATATATTTGATTGCTAATAGATGATTGAATGATACATGATAGAAATGGGTACCTAGATAATCAAATATATAAACAGAAAGAACCAACCAAGAAAGAAAAAAAGAAAGGAAGTTGTCTCTAGTACCCTGTGAGAAAGTGCTCCAGGTAAGGTCAGCCAGGTTTCTGAGCAGGGCCCAGGGAGGCACTGAGTGGGGTTTGACAGAGGCCCAAGGTGTGCATGCTGAGAACCTGATGAACGGCACAACAAAGTTTCTGAGGGGGATAAACTGGGTGAACACTGGGACTAAGTGGGAAACAGGAACTTACTGGTGATACTGTTCCTACCTGAACCACCTCGATGGGTGAGCTTGCTGTAACAGAGGGGCCACACGGGACAGCAAGGCAGGACCCCTCTACTGACTGACCACCTGCTCAGCCACTCTGGACTTGACCTCTCCACCATGCTGAGGACCTAGTTGTCTCTGCAACCTTGACCTTCTGGACCAGCTATCCTCAAACACATAGTCCCCAACACTGGGATAGCCCGAAGCTCTGGACATTGCTACCCAAAGGAGAGCGATGCCAGGTCCCTTGTTGCCTGGGTTCTCACAGTGCGGGGCTCCTCAGCAGCATCAGGTCCTCTGCTCCATGAGCTCAGGACAGTCACTTCAGCTTGTCCACTGCAGATTCCAGTGACAGATTCTGATATTCTTGTCTCAGTGCCGAGGCCCCTGAGTTACCCTGGGCTACATGATGCTCAGAAACAACTCCTGGTACTGTCCAGCTCCCAAATAATTCAGGTGGTAGATCCCCGGGAGAGGGCTTCTGAGCTCTTTCTTAGCTCTTCCACCAAGGCTACACAGTAGCTATTCAGCCCAGCTCCTTAGGTCTTAGCATAACCCTAACCCAAGCAGGTTACATCTGACTATCATTTTGAAAGAACCATCAGCTCTTGTACCTTTCTTTTCACGAATAGAAAAATGGACCTGCTATTGCTGGACATCTATGTCTGGCCTCAGGTGGCCTGGGGCTCTGTGCATGTGCCCCCTGAAACCACAAGTTGATACACAAACGCACAACCTCCCTTTCTCCATGCCCTTTCAGGCCAGGGATGTAGGAAGGCTCGTTTCCTGAGACAGCAGGTGCCTACGACCACCAAGCATGTACATCCCATTTGCTGAGAACTTTTGCCGCCTCAGCTGGAGGTGAACATGGAGTGTCACTAGGAAGCCTGTTCTGTCATTCGGGAGATCGCCTGGTGACAGCTCCCACTCTCCCTTCTGGTAGAACTCACATCCCACAATTCTCTCTAATCGTGTCTCATGCTCTCCCGTCTCTGGCTGTGACAGGTGTGGATTGATGCTGCCACCCAGGTGTGCTTCTCCCTGGGCATCGGTTTTGGAGTGCTGATTGCCTTCTCCAGTTACAACAAGTTCACCAACAACTGCTATAGGTAAGCCTCAAGCTACCATTGCTGGGAGATGGTCTGCAAAACCTAGTCAGTGTCACTGATCCCAGGGTCTGCCTCTTGGAAATGAAGCATTCCTGGAGGAAAAATCACATACCATCTTCCAACAAAATCTTGCGTCTCACTTTAAAGACAATATTGAGACATGAGGTGACGTGTGTCACCTTCAGAGAAGAGTCAGATCCCCAGGACAAGGTGGCAGGCCAGCCCTTCCTCTGCAGATACACCTTCATCTCTTTCTCGCTTTTGCTATTCTCCATCCTTGCTCTCCCACCCACCCCCCACCCCTCATGGATTTCCTCTCCTCTGCTCAGGGTCCAGATTTACCTAAGACCTTCTTCACCTAGGGCACTTTACTCTAACCCTCATAGCCTAAACTGAGGGATCCTGGGCCTGGGAGGATGTCCCTGGTGCTGAGAAGTTCAGCCTGAGTCACCTGCAACTATATGCTGGAACCCTATCAGAAAGTTCTACACCTAAAATGCAACATTTCCTCCTAAAAACAGAGTCAGTTGATCCCGAGATCTGCCCTCTTTGAGCTTAATGGGCACTGAAAATACAGAATAAACACAGAAAAAAATGGTTCCAAGTCACCAAAGGAGGTTGCATGGAGGGAAATAAAGTGAGTGTGGACCACAGTCCTGAGGCAGGTCCTACCTGGAGCCCAGGTGTGTGCCTAGGTGGGCACTCCACAGTGAAATGAGTGGGTCTTCCAGTGTAGACTGGCCACAGTGGGGGGCCCTGACTTTCCCAGTGGTCTCCAGGCTTGCCTCCATCCCTGATTGTCCGTGCTTAGAGTAGATTCACCTGACCAGCCACTTTAGCGCCCCCCCCCCCCGTGTGCAGGAAAACTTTCTTTTACCTCCCCCCAACCTGTGCATGCCCAGGTTCCAGGACTTGGTGAGGTGGCCCAGTGCCGCGATGGCTGTGTGAGTGGGACACAGAGTGGTTATCTTTTCCACTGTCCTGAGCCCTGACAGAACCCAGGAGTACCAGACAGGTTCTCCCAGTTGCAGGTCCTTTGATAGTGCTCCTCTCAGAAGCTGCCCTCTGAGCCTGCCCATCCCCTTCCCTAGATGCTGAAAATGGGTAACAACACCTGGCTTCCCAGAGCCGCAGCTTAACTGGTACCAGGACAGTCTGTCTTGTTCCTACAGGGATGCAATCATCACCACATCTATTAACTCCCTGACAAGCTTCTCCTCTGGCTTCGTGGTCTTCTCCTTCCTGGGGTACATGGCACAGAAGCACAACGTGCCCATCGGGGATGTGGCCACAGACGGTGAGCCCCCACCCCACCACATCTCACTCTCCCTCTGGAGTGAGGCCAGAGGGACATGGCCCAGACCCAAAGGATGTTGGGTATAAGAACTGCTGAGTCAAATGAGAGCCACCATGGCCAGCCTGTGGTTGTGTGGCTTACCAGCCCCAGCCCAAGCCCCTGGGCAGGGTTCTTCCTGCCCTGCTTCCTCCATACTGTCTGTGCTGGGTTCACATAAAACCAAGTGGTTCAGCCAACACCTCAGTTCCTCAGCCTGTTCCCTGTAGATAGTATGTGGAAGTCGGGGTGGACATTGTCAGACATTGTCATTTGGGTCCCCTAAGAGTTCATGCCGTGGTGGAGTATGTAAAGCTCAGGGGAGCGGAAGACTGAGTTTTTCCAGTCATATAGTGTCAGGACAGGAAGGCACTAGGCTTCAACTTGGCTTGCCAAAATGAAGCAGCTTGTTTCTGACATCAGCTATCAATGTTTCCTAGTAAGTGTGCAGAGATCATGGCAGATTTGGATGAGATTTGGGTCTAATCAGAAAAGTCCTTGAGTCTTTAGCAAATGACCGCCCCTTCCTTCTCATTTGCCTGACTTTTGGACACTTGTTTTGGACACCAAATATCTTTCTACACCCAGAAGTTGTGACCAAGAGTAGGAAAGGAGGGGAGGACTCTGTGGCCAGGTGACGTGGTGTTTTCATCCATATTTCTGTAACAAAATGTCTGAAGCTGGATGACTTTACAAAGGTTAATTTAGTTCACAGAGGTCTAAGAGCATGCAAATGTGAGTGTGTCTTTGGTGAGGGCCTCCAGGTGGAAGAGAGAGAAAGGAAGAAGCCCAGTGCAGATGGGCTAAACACATACATAGCCTTGCTTTGTAAGTGCCTACTGTCTGCAATTAGTTATACTCATCAGCCTTTCATCACTGTGATAAAATACATAAGAAAATCAGTTTGAAAAAAGAGAAGGCTTGTTTGGGCTCAGTTTCAGAGATCTGAGCCCAGGATCCCTTGGTCATCACTTTGGGCATGTGGCAAGACAGAACTTCATGGTGGGGTCAGCACGGTAAAACAAGCTGCTGAGCTCCTGATGGCTAGGAAACTAAGGAGAGGACACCGCACATGACCTACTTCCCCCACCTAGCCCCCCCCCCCCCCGAAGAGCCCATTCAGTATGAATTTATCCACCAATGGTGTTGATTTCCCCAAGATCCAACCATCTTCAACACACCAGCAACTGTGGACTAGGTCTTCAACACATGAGTCATCAGAAAGTTCTACATCCAAAATGTAACATCAATCCAGTTCCAAGAGACCCACTTCTGAGAGACTTAACTCAAATCCTATAGATAAACAACCTCTTTGTGAGGGTGGTGCCCCCCCTTAACCCAGTACCTCTTAAAGGCCCTGCTACCTCATTATCAATCTATCTTCAATTAAATTTCAACATGGAGAACTGGGAAAATGACTCAGTCAATTAAGTGCTTGTCACGAGAACATGAGGGCCCCAGTTCAATCTCCAGACTTTACAGTGTGTTTGTGTGTGTGTGTGTGTTAGTGCATGTGTGGGGCATGCATGATCTGTGCAGGAAAGCTAACTGCAAAGACATCTGGGGCTGTCTGAGGCAGCAGTATCTGCCGATCCTTTTCTCTGAGCCATGTTTTTATTTTACTCCTCCCATTCCTATGGACACATGTGGGTTGGGGAACAATGGTGCAAACTGGCTGAGCAGATCTCTCAGGTGACTGTCTACCGCGTGCTCTTGGGGCCCTCCAGCCAGTGTCTGCTACATTCTCAGGAGGTAGGACTCCTGAGGAGAAACAGAGGAAAGCAGCGAGGGAGAGTCCCAAGCGATCCGAGCACTGCCTGCATTGGCCCGGCCAAGTGGCCTTTCAGGGAGGTGGGGCAGCAGCAAGCAAACTGTGTCCGTGGTGAGCTCCGGGTGTGACAAGTGGGGAAGCAAGGAGCAAGCTGTGGCAGTGATGAGGGTTTCTGCCTGTAGGACCTGGGCTGATCTTCATCATCTACCCTGAGGCGATCGCCACGCTCCCGCTGTCCTCGGCCTGGGCTGCTGTCTTCTTCCTCATGCTGCTCACTCTGGGTATTGACAGTGCTGTGAGTAATGCATCCGCCAAGACTCCACGGCTGTGCCACATTGTTGGCCTGTTCCCGGGGATAATGCCGTATGGGGCAAGGCTTGACCCCAAACAGTTCCTCAAACCTCATGTGCTTAGCACAGAGTCTGCATGTCAGGTTCAAACATTCCCATGACCACTGGAGACCCTCTCTGGACCTGAGTGGTAGTGGTTGAATTGTAACTTACTCTTTTCTTCCCAAATCCAGTATCGGGGTCTGAATACACACAGCAGAACCCCAGTAGCCAAAAGGTTGGCTCATAAAGGCAGAGTGACTGGCCACCCCTGCACAGCAAGGCATTTCCTGACTCTGGACCCCCTTAGGATGGACAGAGGCTGGCCGTAGTGCAGGCTGGGCCTTGGAAAGTCTTTGCAGTCCCTGGTGTACAACCTCAAAGGGGCTGGAGCCAATGAGCACTCTTAGACCCCTTCAGCCTCATCAACTGCTCAAGACCATTTACTGAGTCCTAATATCAGAATTGTCTGGTAGCAGCTTTGGGCTGCCCCATGCCATTTACCCACCCTGACCAAGCTCAGCAGTTGTATGCTTCCTGGAAAGCCTGAACCAGGAACCCCTCTTCCCAAAAGCATGGATCTCATACCACAACCCATGAGTTTCTTGTCTTATATCCAAGATGGCACATCTCATGAGCACTGCTTGCAGACCCCAGGCCCTACCTGGCCAGCCCCATTGTAGTTCAACTTGGGGACATATCCAATGCTCAGCCTGGGGCTGTGCTTGAGGGAGGGAGAGTTTCCTTTAGTCATGCATTTACCCCATCACTCTCATAAGACTTTCAGCCACTTGGCACTTAGTAGGCCCAGTGACTTCAAGGTGACTGTGGCTGCCATCCATAGAATCTTTCTGAGGCCTGTGTCAGCCGGGGAGCCCCATCAAGGGGTCTTCTTGTCTTACCCCAAGTCTGCTATACGTTCCCTTCACACTCACCCCGAGCATATACTCACTAAATGAAAAATCAAGCACTGGGAGGGTAGTGCCAGCCACCGTTCTCTGTGTCCTGCAGATGGGGGGCATGGAGTCTGTGATCACTGGGCTTGTTGACGAGTTCCAGCTGCTACATCGGCACCGAGAGCTCTTCACTCTTGGCATTGTCCTGGCCACCTTCCTGCTGTCTCTCTTCTGCGTCACCAACGTATGTAGTCGCCTGCTCCTGCCGTGTCCGCCCTGGTGCCTGGCAGCACAGCTGGTGGCCATGGGAACAGACACCACACTGCATCATGTCTAGGAAGCTTCATCTCTCCCTCAAGTAAACCTACTTCCCTGTAGTCACAGGCAGGGCAAACACGGGTCTGGAAGCTGGTTCCAGAGAGAGTTCAGCACTTAACATCCAGAACACACCTTCCACTGAAGCTGCCTTCCTGGGGGTGGAGAGGGGCTGGAAAGTGGCGGAGGCCTGTCTGTGGTGTCCTGGCCACTTCTACCAAGGTGACACCACCAAGCTTGGAATTTGAGTGTCTCTGTTGCTTATTATCTGGAGCCTGGGAAAGGAAAGCAAGGGAGAAGTGGTTTCTATTTTATTTATTTCGGATGTCTCTCTAAGAAGCTATGTGTGAATCCATGACGCAAATCAAACTTTATGGGGGTGAATAGGATATACCTCCAGAGTGAACCCACAGGATGGGTTACCTTTTAGGGAAATTTTTTGATAGCTGCTACAGCTGTCCCCAAGTTCATCGGGAGCTCCTTCTCTTTCAGGGTGGCATCTATGTCTTCACACTGTTGGACCATTTTGCAGCTGGCACATCCATCCTCTTTGGTGTGCTCATTGAAGCCATTGGGGTGGCCTGGTTCTATGGTAAGTCTTGGTCAGACCAGCACTGTGGCACCAGTGTGTCAGCTGGGCTAATGTCTTCTGGCTTGCTTTCTGTCAAAACCACTTTGAAAAGAGGCATTTGAACTCCACTGGACTCTAGAAGTTTAAGTCATGGCTCTCATGGCATCACAGGGTGTGTGGCCAGGGCCTGTCTACTGGATCAAGAAGGACAGCCAAGTGGAAGCCATGTCATGGCTTAGAGATGTTCAGAGAGGGTGTGTTGTGTGGGAGCATAAGGCTTATTGAATGCTGGACCCTTTACAACAAACTGGCAAAAGGTAAATACCCCATCCAGCTAGCCAGGACCCTACCAACAAGCACAGAATAGTTTCAGCTCCATCTGGGCAGAGTGTGGTCTCCCTGTCATTGCAGGGACCTTGGTCATATAATTCAGTTGGTCTGTGAGAGGGATATCAAACCAAACCATGGCCACCTTCCACAGGTGCATCTCACATGTACCTACTGGACAGGACCCTTGACCAGCTGAGTTGCTTGAGCATAAGTCAGAACCATAGGTCCTCCTGTGAGAACAGCCCATCAGCCATTTATGTGCTAAGTGTCCCTTGGGGTCTAGAGTTGCTCACAGGCCTCCTAAGAGCTGCAGGATCCCAGGGGCCTCAAGTATTTGGCTGGGGTCCACTCTTTCCCACTCACCCCCAGGCTTCTTGCCACAGTGGGGCTCTAACGGTATCCTGGAACATGAATGGAGCTCTAAGCAGGAGACCTTGATCAGAGCTCTAGTTAGAGACTCTTTCTGATGAGACCATGACGTCTGCTGAGCTTTTCAAAGCTGAGCACCCCACTGTAGTCCCATGAGCCAGAGACCAGTCCAGAAGTGGGTAAAGAGAGTCACTGTTAAGATCTCCTTACCAATTCCTGAATAAGAAAAGCTGAATAATATTGCTGAAGGATGTTTCTAAAGTGTACGGCTGGGAGAAATACTAATTATTAAATGTCTAGAGATAGCTTTAAATTAAAAATCATTACACACATACACACACGCACACTGGAATACTCAGCCTTTAAAAAGGAAGAGATTCTGGCACATGCTTCAATATGGATGAACCTCAGGGACACATGCTAACTGAAGCAAGCAAGTCCCCATAGGACATATACTGTGGTACCACCTACATATGATCCCTCAAGGGACCAAGCCCCTAGAAACAGAATGGAATGCTAAGTGAATGGACAGAGTCTCAGTTGGGAAAGATGAGAAAACTCTGAAGATGGAAGGTAGTGATGCAGCCACTGAGCTGACCCTCAGAATAGTAAGTTTTGTGTTGGATGTGTTTTGCCACAGTGTTTGACAGATGGGAAATTACTGTTTGCAGAAGGAGGTAGGGAGGCTGTGGGACCTGGAGAAGCAGCTCCAGCAGGGTAGGGATGGAGTATTGCTGAGCTCTCAACTCACCCAGCAGACCACAGGCCTCTTGGAAGCATCATCAGAGTCAATTAGCACAGGTTGAGTATAATCAGGGATATGGGTTCTGAGGGGTGAGGCCCCTAGTGTCAAGAAGAACCTATGTATGACCAGTCCCACGACTATCTCTTCCCCCTTAGGTGTCCAGCAATTTAGCGATGACATCAAGCAGATGACAGGGCAGAGACCCAACCTGTACTGGCGGCTATGCTGGAAACTGGTCAGCCCCTGCTTCCTCCTGGTAAGAACCATGAGCCTCAACACTTCCTGCCTCTGCCCTTGAATCCATTCCAATGCCTTGAGATCACTGAGAAAGATATCTGAGAGCTCACCTGGCTTCATGCAGCGATTAGCAGTGACGTAGATCCAACTGATATATGTAGCTACACAAGCCAGCTCACAGCCCTCTGCAGCCTGAGGGAAACTCTTGCACCCACTCAGTTGGTCATAGGTAGGATACAGCCAGTATCAATGGCCAGGGAGACCTGCCTGGGAACCCCCACAGCACTGGCTTCTTGTCTCTGACTGAAGCAGTTGATCCTTTTTTAACTATCCTATCTCCTACTTGACAAGGCCCCTCCAGAACATGAAAGAGCTGACCTTGATCTTAGGAGACACATGAAGTATTTGAGCTCCATTCTATATTGTTTCATGGTATTAGATAAAACCTATAAATTATGCTAAGCAGTTCATCCCACCAACTTCATGGAAGCATAATTTATGTAATTCTAAACCTAATTTTAAAACCCATTTCATATAAAGTTATGATCTTAGCAGAACATAAAATGTTACCTCATGTTTCTCTAAGTCACTGTGTTATCACCTGGTCACAGCAGGCAGTGCACACTGAAGGTATGTTATTATGTGACCTCTGCAGCAGATCACACTCCCCAACAAACTGACCAGATGGAAATCAACTTACATGTAGGGGTGTGGCTTTGTCAGACACAGTGCTTTCTAAGAAATGTGTCATCTGTTGGAACAAAAAACAAGTATGAGATATGTGTGTCCAAATGTATTTTCCAAGATGGACAGTAAACTTTGCTGGCCCTAAGAAATGCACAAGTGAGAACTGGCTCCTAAAAAATGCATCCTAACGCACACTGACTGGATTTCCTATGTTTGGGAGGGCTATTGTGCCCAGGTACAAAGACCATGTGTAATTATGCAGTTCATGCCAATCATGTGTAGGTACAAAGTATGAAGCACATGTTTAAGTACACTGTACATGTGCAAGCACAGGATATAAATACATAGTGCATGTATTGGGTGCAGTCTAGGCACAAGCAGTCTGGTAGGCACACATGTAAGTACACTTATATGTAGGAATGAAGCATGTGTGGAGGTATACCATTGGTGCCTCAGGAAGATGTCATATTGCTTGGGCCAGGCCCAGGTAGCCTGGTGGGGGATGGCACTTGTGGCCTGTGTGGCTAGGAGACCTTCTATAGATTACTTGCTGATTTTGTGCTCTATCTTCACACCTACCTTTGTGCCTGACCTCTGTACGCATTTATTTCAGTATGTGGTCGTGGTCAGCATTGTGACCTTCAGACCTCCACACTATGGAGACTACATCTTCCCAGACTGGGCCAATGCACTGGGCTGGATCATTGCCACATCCTCAATGGCCATGGTGCCCATTTATGCAACCTATAAGTTCTGCAGCCTGCCAGGGTCCTTCCGAGAGGTGGGTGTTTTCAAAGGGGCTCCTCACCCTAATAGTTCAGGTGTCCCCATCCCTGGACCATCTCAGCCAGCAGGAGGCTGGAGGTGGGGCCATGATGGCAATAATGGGCTGGTGTAACAGAAAAGAGAGGTATGTATGTGTATGCCATATTTGTGTTTGTGTGTGCTGGTGTGCCTACAATTGTGACCGTGTGTGTGTGTGTACACACATCACATCTATGACTATACATACCTATTTGTCTTGTGTGCACGTGTGTACCAGTGTATCTATACGATTTGCCTCTGTGCATCCATGTGTCTATGTGATACCAGTCTATGCCTACATGTCCTGTTTGACCCGCCCTGGCTACTACTCCTGGAGGAATAAGAACTTACATGATGGAATTGTGAGTGGACTAATAGTTCCCAGAGACCATCCACACTTGAGTTCCAGGGGCTCCTTGGAGCATTTCCCTGGATTGAGCAGCAAAGCCTATTGTACCTGTGGGGCCCAAGGACTCCACCGTGGAGCCCCAGCGTCCCTTGGTGTTGGACACTACAGCAGGTCCCTTATCTCACAGGCTGGCACTCAGAGGTACCTCTGTCAGTCTGGCCATACTGGGTCTAGAAAAGAAGCGGAGTGTGTGGTCAGAGGACAGCCCTTCTGCTGCCAAACTTAGAAGGAATAGGGCTGCCACAGTGTCCAGCTGAGAATCAAAGACAATCCTGGGATCTGAAGTCTATTCTGGGGGCCCAGGTGACATCTAGGCTCTAAGAACGGATGAGTAGAAGGAAGCAATACTTCCTGTGGGGGTAAGTAACAGACCCTGAGGGACTTGCATGAATCCACTGAGGAAGAGATATCTCAGCTAACACTGCACTCACTGTGTATCAGAGCATTGTTGGTTTGCTCTCATTCAGAGTTAAGGACCTGAGGCTGTGGCCCCTGAGCCTGACTCCTTTTGTGGGAGTCCTCATTGTATAATGGGTGCTGGCTGATCTGTGCCAATCTGGGCCCCATGCCATACCAACAACCCCCATTCTCTCTTAGAAACTGGCCTATGCCATCACACCTGAGAAAGACCGCCAGCTAGTGGACAGAGGGGAGGTGCGCCAGTTCACGGTGAGTCTGACACCCTGTTCAACCCTCAGGGAGGGGATTCAGAGAGACTTGAATAGTATCCTCTAACTGCTCTAACACCCATAGGACCCACAGCAGCTCTAGCAGCCCCAGAAGACCAGGAAGCTGTGTACAGAAAAGCACTTGCCACACCAGCAGATCTTTGATGCTATCTAGGGCCACCCAGAAGCCTGAGGTGGTGGACAGGGCAGTAGGAGTTGTTCATGGAGATGAGCAGCCAGGGTGACATTGGCAGGGATGCCTGCATGAGGGGAAGAGCCCTGTGGGGACAAATGTGAGAGTGCCTAGGATCTATGCCCTCCATTCTTGGAGAGATGACAAGAAAAGGACCATGAGACAGAGGGCCAGGAGGGCTGGGGCTCACAAGGAAAGGCTCATGAAAGCTTGGAGTGAGTTAGATGTCCATCAGGGTACCTGAGGGCAGGGAGGCCAAAATGAGTGAGAGTGGAGTCAGGCCTGGTCAGGTGTCCATGGAGAAAGCAGGCAGGCTGGGGAGGCACCAACGAAAGAGTAGGATCCTCAGACCCCTGGGTTCACTTCTGCCCTCTCTGAGAGCCAGGTGAGTTCTTGTGTCCCACAGGCCGGTGACATGTGCTATGAGCTTGCATGTGCAGAGGCTGCTCCCCCTCACAATGTTCTGATGGTGAATGTAGCTGCTGTGAGCATGCATGTGCAAAGGCTGTCCCTTGCACAATGCTCTGATGGTGAATGTAGCTGCACCTGGTATCTTTGGCTTGTGTAAAATCATCCCTTTCGCTTCCTCAGTGGCCCGAAGGCTTGGGTATCTTTTTCAACACTAACATAAGCCTCAAGTTTTACCCTGATGATCCGATGAGGTCAACTGAGCCACTCACATATAGGGGAGCTTCATCTTGATACCTTTAGTTGTTTGTCCTGTTTTGTTTTTATTTTCCTCCTTGTTGCCTTCTTCTTGGTTGAGCTTTTTGCTTTTTCTTACTCCACTCATCTGTTTCCACTTGCTTGGAACCTGCATGTTTTAATTCTTTATATAGTTATCTTTGAGGGTGGCACATAGTTCCCTCAAAGTCCAAAGTTAATATCTCAACTCACCTTTCGGATATCAATTACAATGACTTAACCCTGCTACTGGTTACCAAGTCATTGTCTTAGGTTCCATGCCCATCCTTTTAGCCCACAAGTTAGACATTGCTGCTGTGGGTTTACTGTGTTACTGCTTTGTGCGAACCATGACCTGGGGTTCATGAGTTCTTGTTCGTGACTTCACCACATTTTCCATGTGCATTTTTCCTTCCTGGATCATTTTCTGGGTTCTCAAAAACATTCCTTGAGACATCTTCTTAATGAGCTCTCAGAACCAACTCCCCACCTTCAGATGTCTATGACCCTTTCATTTTGCCTGTGTCCCTGAAAGCTCACAGCCCCCCAGTCCTAAGGGCCCTTCACAGCTGTGCTTTAAAACCCCCCTTTACTCTTGTATTTTGTCCCTGGACTCTAGAGTACATGCCTGGGTCCTTTGGGACGCCTATCCACACTTGGATGCTTTCACATTTGGATTTCAGGGGCACAGTTGCACAGTGGCTCTGGTCACTGGTCCATACATTATCTGCTCACTACCTGCATTTTCCTCTGTACCCTTTGGATGCTTTCTGATGTTATCTCCATGCCCATGCTTCTGTGCCTACTGAATCACTGGGAACTTCCTCTGCCTTTATTGATCCATCCACTCATTTTAAAATTAGTCAGTGTTTTTCTGGAATGTGTAATCTTCTGTGAGTCTGTGCAGAAGGCTTACCCTCTTGCCTGTTAGAGTTTCTTCTTTTGAGGTTTGTTTTGGGTCCTTTTGTATCTTCTATACTCCTCTTAACTTTTTGAACAAACACAGTGAAATTATCTGAGATTTGAACTTTTCTGTTAGTTGGCGTCAGTGTCAGGATTTGCTCACTAGGGCTTTTTTAAATTTTGCTTTTTGTTTCTGGTAAAGTTTAATCATAGCCAAGGATGTGGCTTTTTCTTATTGCATCCTGGATATTTTTTTAACATCTGTGTGTGCATGCTGAGGTGGGAGTCAGTGCATGCATGTGTAGTTGTGCATGCCTGTGGAAGCTGGAAAAACACCCTAGGATATTCTGAGTGTCATCTTCAGGACCATGTCTGACATTTCTACAGATTCCTGGGGTTGAACTCAGGTCCTCATGCCAGCAAAGCAAGCACTTAGCAACTTTGCCCTCTCCCAGACCCCTATATATTGGATATTTTGTTTTTGTTTGGTTTTTATTTTAGACAGGTTTTCACTTTGTAACTCTGGCTGGTCTGTAACTTGCTATATAGACTGGTCTTGAACTCACAGAGATACACCTGCTTCAGCTTTCTGACTGCTGGTATTAGAGGAATATGTCACCACACCTAACTGAATATTTTCAATACCTTTAAATATCCTTGGAGTTCCTTGGATCTTTGGAGGTGTGCTTTTTAAGACTTGTTGGGTGGGTTCCAAGAAGCATTGACATGGATCTGTCTCTCAGCCATCTTGCAGGCTTGAGTAAGGGTTTCCAACCCAGCTGTAGGGGCAGGAACTGATCCAGCCCCACAGGTCCCAGGCCAGTTCCCATACCCTGTCCCAAGGCTCCTCTGGTGTCAGTCACACTTGCTGCTCAGGACTCAGCCCATCTCTGTAGGTGCTCTTTGCTGCTCTGTCCAGCAAGCTCCAGCCACATAGGTCCTTCACATTCCAGGGAGTTTTCTGGGCTCTGACTCCACTCTGAAATCCAGAGACCCTCCAGGCAGCAGTCTGGGTGGCTGCCTCATTCATTCTTCCTGAGGTATCATTTAACCATGGCCATCTGATGTCCAGTATCTTGCAAACCCCATGGATACCTGTGGTGTTCAGCTGAAGCTGTTTCAGATGGTAAATTCAGTCTTGTCATTCCCCTTTGGTCAGAAATCCAAATGTAGCTCTGGTCCATCCATCTTGCCTGCTCAGTAATATTCCATTATGTCAATAGCCCATAATTTAGCCCTGTCTCTCTAATCAAATCCACTGCTCTAGTAGCTACCATTTGAGCCTCATTTGCTCCATCTCTGGATTCACACATGTCAGTCACTTTTTCTAGTATCCCGCACATAACCATTGTGCCAGCTGCAACATCTCCTTTCCTGGACCCTGAACTCTAGGCTCTAGGTTCTGGGTTCTAGTTCTTGATGACCCTTGTTCGGAGCTCAGTGTTCCTGGTTTTTAAAATATAATCACCCTGTGCCCTCCTTTCTCTATCACCTAATTGCCTGCTTCTGTTGGTGACAGGGACAGAGGGGGTGGGGCTGTCCCCAGATCTGCTGCACTTGGACAGAATTCTGGGTTCTGGCCCTTCTCTGTGTACCTTCAGCCAGAATTCTGTTTCTTTTCTGGGCCCCATGCCACAGTTGGCCAGTGCCTGTGTGGGCCTAACCTGCAGACTGCCTTAGGCTCTGCCCACCTCAGGCCATGCTGTGGCATGTTCAGACGAGGACGGAAGAGCCATTTGAGAGGAAACCAAAAGATTATCATGTGGCAGCAATGGCCATGGCCTCTCTCCTATCTCTGGTTCAGTGTGTCAGACAACAGTCTTATGAGCCGTGTTTTGAAAACACTTAGCAGCACAGATCTCTCCAGTCAGTGAGTGTCCACAAATGGCTCATGATCAGAAACAGGTTGAGCAGGCAGCAGAACAGGAGGCTTCTGGTCTCAATCCCCACACCATCAACACCGTCAGCACCATAAGCACCATCAACGATGCCCCCTCCACTTGCACCTGGCCCACACCCAGCAAAACAGGCTTCGGAATGCAGCACCCCCTGGAATGGACCCAACAGAGTTTCAGCATGCAAGGGAGAAGGACACTACTGGGCCACTCATAACTCAGTAGGAGGATAATATGGAGCCAACCCTGGATCTAAAGATGTCCTGCATATCTCACTTCAACTGCTGGTCACAAATATGCAGGCCAGTACTCTGGCCTTCTAAGCAACTGAACTCTACAGGCATGATTATTTGTTGTTATGTTGGTTCTGTTTTATTTTTGCTTTATTCTTTTTTTCTTTTGTTGAGACAGAATCTTACTGTAGCCCAGACTAGCCTCAAACTCATAGCAATCCTCCTGCTTCAGCCTCCTGAGTGTTGTGATTACAGACATTAGCCACGGCACCTAGTTTCCATGTGTCTTCTTCATCAAGCAATTCAGTACTTAAAAGTTTACCAGGCCATTGGCTCTTGGTGCCCCTCAAGAGTGGCATCCACCAGTGATAAGCTCCCCATAGGGTAGTGGTGTCACCTGTTGAGTCCATCTTGATTTCATCACAGGGCCACTGGCCCATAAGTGACAATTGTAAGGTCTGCTCCTCACTTCTGAATAAACGATGCTTTCTTTTCAGCTGCGCCACTGGCTGTTGGTATAAAGTGGAAGGGGACAGCAGCCAAGTGGGCCATCTCACAACAGCAGGACAGGGAGCCACTAAAGGAAACCCAGGCATCAAGAAAGGAGGGCCGCTTCCACCCTTCCCCTTTGCTGTGTGGAAAAACAATCAAAGTGCAGGCTTCAGTGTTTGACTGTTCACACCCAATCCATGCTACAAAAGAAGAGGCCTCTGTGTGTGTGTGGTTGTAAGAACACACATCTCTATACAGTGAGGTCAACTATGTCCCTGTCCCTACTGGGTGGAAAATACTTGGCTGGTATCTTGTCCCTGCAGGGCTGACTCCCCCATCTGTGGTCACCCTGGAAGAACAGGTCTTACTGTCCCCTGCACTCTAGGAGAGGGACCTTGGTACCTGTATATACACTGTGCCAGAACCCTCTTGCTCACAGTAGCTGCCTAGACCCTTTCTTTTGCTCAAATTTACAATGTCAAGTATCCTGTTTTGTCTGCTGTGTAGAAGGTAGAAAAGACGGTTAACACATGCCAAGTGCTTTCCTGGTGCTTGGCTCTGAGCAGACACCGTGACCTTAGCATCCTGATCATACATTACACATACACAGGGTCTGTTCTGAGCCACGGAGAACAAGGGACTTGGTGCAAGTGGCCAGAGATTCTATGTTTTTTCCTTTATAGCTGAGATAAATAGACATGAAATAAGGTTGGGATACAACCCCTACTCCTAGCCCCTGGGAGACCTGCTCAGCTGTGGTCACTTCAGTATGGAATTGAAGGCCACAGAGAAAGTGTGTTCCTCATAGTGTGTCCCAACCCCTGGACACCTGCTCTGCACAGGGTCCCAAAGAAAAAGATCATATCCTTGGCCTGGAGTCCTGCCTGATCTTTGGGGAAACACCCACTCTTGGGTTTGATTTCCCAGAGGCTCCCATCACATCAATGGACATTATCCATGTTATAAATGGCTTTTTAAAATCATATGTATGTGTGAATCAAAATTATTCTCAAAATGCAAGGTTAGTTTGTTCAAATCTGTTTGGTGATGTCCCTGTTTTTGTTTACAAGAGTAATTAGCAATACCATAGGAAGAAGGTAGACCAAGAACCACCTTCCCACAGAGTGCTGGCTTTAGCCCCTGGAGTGAAAAGTGGATGTCATGATTTTCCTTTGAGTTAATAAATGTGAACTTTGGCCTGGCCTGTATCCCACAGAAATGGTACCACATGTCTGTCTGGGAGAGCCAAACATAGGTGTTCTCTGCAAGCAGGCATTGGCATGGGGGATTTGAGTGTGCCACCAGATGGAAATGCAAGGCTACTGGCTTCAGGACTGCAGTGTGTCTGAGAAGGATCAGGCTTACTGCCTCCTCCTCTGAGGAATGGCTCCATGTAGATATCCAGGTGTTGTCAGCATCTGCTTTTTGTCTTCATAGTACCTTGTATGGGTCCTTACAAACAATAAAAGAAATATATGTTGGAAACAGGCTCATCCTTGCTGCCATGTGTTTCTTGGCTGTAATCATGTACAGCATCCAGCTTACCTGCTCATACATGGGAAAGAGGGGTGGGTCCAGCTCCCCTAGAGAGAACTCTTCCATCTGAATACTCCTCAGCATGTCTCCTACCTCACTTTACATCTCCCATGTACCTCCACACCTGCTTCTCCCAAACCTGGAGTGAGTTCATATGTGGGACTCTCTCACAGGTGTGCTAGGTATAGCAATGACCCTGCTCCAGGTCCATGCCCCTGCGATGTATGTGGCACTCACCTGCTCATTTCTGTAGGACACACTGTCTACCTGCCCACCTTCCTCCAGTCTTTCTCCAGTCAGCATCCTGTCAGCTCCCTCCACATCCAGATTCTGTCCCCCAGCCCAACCACAACAGCTGTCTGAGATCTCCTTTCAGAGACAAATCCTGGGATCTTCTGAGTGGGCCTCTAGGTTCTATATCCTATTCTGTGACTGGAGGGATTCCTTGGACATTGGGAGAACAAGCCACACCTGAAGGAAACCTCCTAATGCTTGGTTTAGTGTGACTTGTAACAAGTTGTGTAGTCATCAACACCATGACAATACAATAGTCTCCCTATAACCCATGATAGAACAAACACTTCCATCCACATGACCTATGCCAGATGCCCTTCCCCCCCCAAAAAAAAAAAAAACAACCTCACTTCCTTCAGGTTTTGGTCCTCTGAAAAATTATTGGAGAATCAACTACCTTGACCCCAGATCCGCAGAGTGAGCAAAAGCCTCACTGCTGGGGCCCACTGCCTGAATGCTGACCATAGCAGCCTCAAGGGTGATAGATCAACTTCCTGTTTGACTGTGGCCACTGTTTATACTGCAAGCCACTCTGAAGCTATACATACAGCTGTGCTTGCTGAGGGATTTGGGGAGGGGTGCACTAGCCAATGTCTGTGGCTCAGGATATACACAGGGCTGGAACTACTTCCCACCCCACCCCCCATTCCCAGCCTCCAGCTTTTGGCTGTTCACACTATGCCCTGCACAGCACAAGAGGAGAAGGCATGGGGACTAAGTGGGAGCCAGAGCTCTCAGAGATGAGTGATGTGGACAAGCACCTTGAGAAAACACAGGGAACCCTATGTAGATGATGCCTCAGGACTGGGGCAGCCACTACACCAATCCCTGGAACCATTAGCTGCTCTGCCAAGCTTTACAGGCATCCAAACCTAGAAGGAGCTGTGAAGAACATCAGTGGCCGGAGATTGACTTGCCTAGTGCTCACTATAACACATGATTCAGAAAATGTCCTAAGGAGCATCCTAAGGAGTGGAGGTGTATGCTCTGAATATGTAAAGAGCTCTTACAAATCAATAAAATGGTGGTTCTTTGAGGAAAACAGACAAAAATCATGAAGGGATAACGAGCGATTCATCTTTAGTACTGAAGCAAAACACCCAAGAAAACCTGCTCATAAAGAGAAAGGGGTTGTTTTCACTCATAGCTTTGGAGATTCCAGTCCATGACTGGTTGGTTGGTCCTATTGGCTGAGGGCAGCAGCAGCACAACCCTCAGGGCAACTATGAGTATCAAAATGGATCCATCATGGGATGGGACATGAAAGGAGGAAGAACAGGAGGTTAGAACAGGAACACTATCCCTTTCAAGAGCATTGCCTCTGACCTAACCCCCTCCACTAGCCTCTGATTCCTAAAGGGTCAACCACTGTGGTGGTATTGTGTTCCCCAAAATATTGTGTACCCTAATAAACTTATCTGGGGTCAAAGAACAGAACAGCCACTAGATACAGAGGCTAGAAAATGGTAGCACTGACGCCTTTAATCCTAGCATTCCAGAGGTAGAAATCTGTCTGGATCTCTGAGTTCAAGGCCACATTGGAAACAGCCAGGCATGGTGACTTTAATCCCAAGAGTGAGCCTTTAATCCCAGGAAGTGAGGGCAGAAAGCAGAAAGATACATAAGGAGTGAAGACCAGAAACTAGAAGCTTTTAGCTGATTAAGCTTTCAGGCTTTTGAGCAGCACAGTTCAGCTGAGAGGCATCCAGTCTGAGGAAAAAGGATCAGCTGAGAAGTTGGCCAGGTGAGGTAGCTGTGGCTTGTTCTGCTTCTCTGATCTTCCAGCGTTCAACCCAATGGCTCCAGGTTTGTTTTTATTAATAAGAACCTTTAAGATTCATACTACAAACCACCTCCTAACAATGTGAAACTAGAAACCAAGCCTTTAGGACAGAGGTGCATTTGGGTACAATCCAGATCCTAACTTCAGCAGATTCACTCCAAAGGAGGGTGGCTAAGTGGTCAGAATCCAGTAAAAGGGCTCAGACTCACTCGTTATCAAAGAACCACAAGGAAACCCTCACAGTCCTGGAACAGCTAAACCCTAAAAAGTCTGACAGTGTGTGTAGGTGAGGATAGGGGCCAAGAGCACTGGTGCATTCTGGGTAGAAGCATGCATCAGCGTGGTGGCTTGAGGAGGGTGTGGCATCATCCAGGAAAGTCGACTTTCTAGTTGTAGGTACTGTTGGAGCCTCTCCCCATGTGTGGGGTTTCCTTCACCCATCAGCTGTGACACCCCACACACTGTGGTGATGCTCTACTAGCCTACACTGTGACCTGGCCCCAGGGCCTGCCTCAGGTCTAGCCTATCACCAAGCCAACCTTATCTGACATCCCTTTGGTACCAGGGTGAGTTGGACTCCACCTGAATCCACGCTTGCTCCTAGCCCCTTCATTTCCTTGTCCTATCTTCTTAACTCTTTCTGATTTTCTCACAAGAGCCCCACCATGGAGTGAGGGTGCAAGAATCTTGCTCAGGAATTCTCAGGAGTTCTAACCTCAGATATGTGTCCACCTAAGGCTGCAATCTACCTCAGTGTGCCCACCAAGGGTCATGTGTCAAAACCAAGCCCTGTGGTATATCCTTTTGTACCCACCAGAGGTCATGTGTTCATCTTGGGTGCACCAATGATGTACCAGAGTCCACACTGACACACATGCACAAGTGTTCATAAACATCCATACTGGGCACAGCTGGTGTTAAAATAAACACATTCCTGCTTGGTGTAAGGTAGAACCTTTAGTTAATGACACTGACTCGGGGGGTAGGGCTATAATGGCTCCCACATATCTGAAAAAGTCCTACTCCCTAATACCTGAAAGATGACTTCATAGATATTGTATTGCATTTGTTGTATATGCGCACATGCATTCACATAAGCCCCTCCCCACCACCACCTCCATTCTCAACCCCCAATCCACTCCTCTGTTTCTGTTCAGAAAAGGGCAAATCTCCCATGGATATCAACAAAACATGGCATACCAAGTTGCAGTAAGACTAAGCACCTCCCATGTATTAAGGATGGGCAAGATGACCCAGTATGAGTAGTAGGGTTCCAAAAGCTAGTAAAAGAGTCAGAGACAGCCCATGCTCCCTGTGGTGATATAGTGTGTACCCTAAAAAATTTGCCTGAAGAGCCGAGGACAGAACAAGCCACTAGATTAAACATAGAGGCCAGGCAGTGGTGACACACACCTTTAATCCTAGCACTCGGGAGGCAGAGATCCATCTGGATCTCTGTGAGTTCAAAGCCACCCTGGACTACATGAGATTGAATCAGTGTAGGAGAGAAACAGAGCCAGGCAGTGGTGGCACACACCTTTAATCCCAGTACTTGGGAAGAACACACTCCTTTAGTGGCTGGGTGGAGAAAGGTATATAAGGCAGAGGAGACAGGAACTAAAGACTTTTTCAGGCTGAGGAGTCCTAGAGGCAAGACATGGCAGTGGCTTGTTCCTTTGTCTCTCTGATCTTTCAGCATTTACCCCAATATCTGGTTCCCGGATTTTTATTATAAGACCATTTAAGATTCATGTTACAGCTCCCACTGCTAGGAATCCCACAAAAGGACCAAACTACACAACTGTAACATATATAGAGAGTGCCTAGGTCAGACCCACATAGGCTCCTTGGTTGTCAGTTCAGTTTCTGTGAGCCCAGGTTAGTTGATTCTGTGGGTTTTCTTGAGGTATCCTTGACCCCTCTGGCTCCTACAATCTTTTCTCCCCCTTTTCTGCAGGATTCCTCAGGCTCCACCTAATGTTTGTCTGTGGGTCTGCATCTATTTCCCTCAGTTGCTGAATGAAGCCTCTCTAACGACAGTTGGGCTAGGCACCAATCTATGAGTATATCAGAATATCATTAGGCATCATTACATGGACATTTTCCCTTCCAGTCATGTTTGGTTCCATCACAGGTCTCTGAGTTATCCAGCCTGTGGGGCTTGGTGCTCTAGACATTGTCAGGGGTTTCATGACTCTCCTGCCATGGGTTTTTAGGCTAGACTGGTCATTGGTTGGCCACTCCCTCAATCTCTAGGCCACCCTTACCCCAGCACATCCCATAGGCAGGACAGACAGGAGGTCGAAGGTTGTGTGGCTGGGTTGGTTTCCCACTCCCTCCACGTGAAGTCTTTTCTGGTCACAGAGATGGCCAGTTCAGGCTATGTATCCACTATTGCTAGGAGTCTTAATCGAGGTCATCCTTGTAGATTCCTAAGAGATTCCCTCATACCAGGTTTTTATCTGACCCCGAAACATGCCCCTCATTCCAGTAGTCTCTTTCAGTACTCTCCCCCTTTACCCCCACAGTCTGCTCTCTCATGTTCCCATCCCCACCCATCTGCAGTCCACTCACAAAATCTCTTCTATTTCCCTTTCCCAGGGAATCTGGGCATTCTCCCCTTGAACCTTCCTTGTTACCTAGTGGGTCTCTGAGTCTGTGGATTGTAGTATAGTTATCCTTTATTTTAAAGCTAATAATTGAGTATATACCATGTTTGTCTTTCTGGGACTGGGTTACCTCACTCAGGATGATTTTTTCTAGTTCCATCAATTTGCCTTCAAATTTCATGGTGTCATTGTTTTTAACAGCTGAGTAATACTCCACTGTGTAAATGTACTACATTTTCTTTAACCATTCTTCAGCTGAGGGACATACATATTGTTTCTAGGTTCTGGATATTACAAATAAAACTGCTTTGAACATAGTTGAGCAAGTGTCTTTGTGGTATAATTGAGCATCCTTTGGGTATATGCCCAAGAGTGGTATAACTAGGTCTTGTAGTAGATCAATTCCAAGTTTTCTGAGAAACCACCATATTGATTTCCAAATAACCTACGTAATTCTTCTGGGAGTTTTTCCAAATTGTTCATGTCTTCAAGATCTCCATGTTAAATGGACCTGTATTGTTGGAGAACCATCACAGTAGCCCAGGAAGCCCCAGGATTTGGCTTACAGGTGCTGAAGAAATCAAATCACCAGACTGCAAAGCTCAATGGTGCTTATCCAGGCTTCACGCTGTCCTTGTCTTACACTACCCACTTGTTCCCTACATTTGGAAATTTTTTCTTTCCAACCCCACCCACCACTCTCCAAACTCTACCTCAGCCAATTTTCCTTCAGATGTCACCCCTAGAAGTCAGACTGACCAAAGTGTCAAGGTTCTGGCCCAAGGTTCTAGCACACTCCTTGAATCCACCATTCTCCTCAGACTTCACTATCAGGTGTCATTTTGCATAAATTTTGCCCTTCCTCTTCCTTCCAAGTTTGGCTGGGAGCAGACGTTGACTTGTTTTCATTCATTTCCAATGGTGTCTTGAATAGGCCTGGGACACCGAATATGTTTATATATGTACGGGGGGGATGAATGAGTGGGTGGGTGGGTAGGTGGATGGATGGGTGAATGTGGTGGACTGATGAGTGGACAGGCAGAAGAGCAGATAGATATATAGGTGGGTGAGTAGGTATGTGGATGGGTGGGTAGATTGGTGAGTAGAGGGATGATGGGTAGGTAGGTTTGGTTCATCGGTGGGTAGATATGGGTGGTTGGGTGGATAGATGGTTATGTGTGTAGATGGATGGTTATGTGGATAGAACGGTGTGTGCATGGATGGGTGGGTGGATAGGTGGTCTTGTATTGCATCCACAAGTCTGGTCTGATCCATTTCTCCTATATGACTGGACATGTGAATGCTATATTTGGCATTTGCTCTCCAAAGAGAGGCTGGACTGTTGTGTTAATTTTGAAATACATGAAGCAGAATTCTCTTCTTGCATTAACTGGGTGCTGGAGCTGAGCTCTCAAATGGGGAGGGCCGCTGTACCGCTTCTTTCTACTCAGTGGGGCCTTACCACCACCTCTGCTCTTTACCATTGGATTTGAGCTCTTTGCTGACTGACCTTTAGACACAAAGTCTGAGTATTCAAGCCCAGAAAAGCCACGTGATTCCTCTGAGAGAAGCATTTTAATAAAAGCTCTGCAACAGTGAAATACCTGGCTTAAAGGGTAAACAGACTCCTGTTTGGCTTTTTTCCCTGCAATCCTCCTTCAGTCTCTGTAGATTTGCCTGACTGGCCCTGCACAAAGGTCACAGCATCTACCTGCTCCCTGATTACTGACTACAGAAAAAAAAAAAAAACGGTTCCATCTTTGAAAAAAATAGATAATTAGCAAATTCTGTGTCCCTGGTCCCTGTGGAGGTCCCTGGTTCCTGCGGACCTCGGGTGTGCCGCTCGCTTTCCTCTTCCCAGGGTTCCAGGTCACAACCACAGTCAACCTGACACTGCAGCTATGATGCCAAATCGATCTCAGCGTTAGAGGTTTAAGAGTCTCAAGCTCTCCAAGCAGACCTCACACCAACACCAAACTGCCAGTGCTGGGGTCTGACCCAGGGAGCCACCAAAACAGAAGTAAGATGGACCCCCTGACTTCTGTAGCCTGTTTTTCACTGACCACGGTTAGTTGGGTAGGGCCAGGGCCCAAGTCACACAGCAAGCAACTCCTCAGTCATTACTCAAGATGCAAAAGCCAGCTTGTGCTGGCAGTGGGCAGGTCCTGTCATTAACTTGTGGGTGGAGTGGGGGATGAAGAGCAAGACAGACTAAGAAATTCTCAGTGCCAAATATGAGATTAGATCAGGATCAAAGCTTGGATGCCCTCACCTAGGTAGGGTGACCAGCTATCCCAGGCTTCCCAGGACTTCAGGAGTCACTTTCATCCTTAGCACCACTAACCTGTTATGCCCTGAGTTCATAAGTGGCAAGGTCTTGGAACAGGGAAATTGTAAAAAGCCATGGAGCCCCAAGTGGAGGAGGTGGAGGAGTTAGGCTGTGTATCTCCTGGCTGTCTTAGCTGTTGAAGGCCACGGCATTCAGTAAGCAGAGTGTGAACAAAACTTCTCATAAGCTGTACCCTCCACCAAATCTTCTGCCAGGCTGAGTAACTGATTAGAATGTAAATGAGGAGAGGTTGGTATGTTGCAGGTCCAGAGCCTAATTACAATTTATCTTGGGTTATCTTTAGCTGTTCTCATGCAAGCCATTCCTTGCCCATCTCTGTGTCTGACCTAACATAAAACCTTTTGGAATACCTTAACAGAACCCCAGTTTACACTAGCTAAAAAGACAAAGATCCATCATATAGCATCTAAAGCCTAGAACACAAGAGTTCCTTGCTTTGGTTCAACATATCTATTTAATGTTTCCACCAATGTATTTGAAAAGTGCCTTAAAAATGTATGACTTTCTTTGTTCCATTACTATAAAAACTTCATCAAACTGTTAACACATTAAAACATGGAATTTGGAGTGGCATAAATCTGTATTCACTGGCCATGGTCACTCATATTTGGAATAAACCATCTCTTATACCCTCAGAGGCAAGAACTGTGTTTTACACCAACTGAGACGAGGAGGGGTTGTTAAAAGAGCATGATCAGTCAGCCCCAGCCCCATGTTGGATGCCTTCATGTGCCAGGTATGGTGGTGCAGACCTGCAATCCCAGCACTTTGGAGGTGGAAGCAAAGAAGACCAAAAAGATC
Organism: Peromyscus nudipes; assembly: GCA_902168325.1. Taxonomy (NCBI): domain Eukaryota; kingdom Metazoa; phylum Chordata; class Mammalia; order Rodentia; family Cricetidae; genus Peromyscus; species Peromyscus nudipes. The sequence goes on along the minus strand of CABHPH010128009.1, from coordinate 14,553 downwards.
AAGATCAGCATTGGCAGAAGACTGAGTTCAAGGCCAGTCTGGGCTACATGAGACCCTGTCTCAAAATTCAACAAACACTTTTATGTTCCAATACTCATAGATCTCTGCAACTGGAATCAAGGCAGAGCACCCAGAAATCTGCACAGTAAGGCCAAGTATGACCAGAGAACAGAACTGGAGACCTACAGGGTCTAGGGTTAACTCCCCAGAGAAGGTGCTGTTAACTTCCAGAACCATTAAACCTCAAAGAAACATAAGTCAGAAATGTAGACTTCTGTTTGGGTAAACTAATGAAACATCAACATCAGCAGCTGTATTCATCAGAATTATTGAGGGCACCAGCAGCTACTAACTCTTCAAGGCTAAAATAAGGACAGCCACAGTATCCCAGAGGCCATCAAGGGAGTGAATGGGAGCTGCCCTGGGCCAACAGCTTTGTGTTCCACCACCTTTCACACAGCTGAAAGACCAGAGCCACATTTGGAGCTTCATCCACATTGCAGTTCATAGAGTCGAGGTCATTGGTGATGGGGCGACCTCCAGCCAGCTCTGAAGGCTGCCAGTGCAGCATCATCTCATACAGGCCACACACCTCACAAGTCAAGCCCTGGGCTGTATGGAAGTCAAACACAGTGCTGTCCCAGAGGGCCTGCTGTCCATGGCTCAGGGGCCCCAGGTCACCTTCCAAGGAGAAATGTTCATGAACCAATGGCTTGTGACAAAGTTAGGAGGTGGGCTGTCCTGTGTCACTTCCTTGTGTCTTCACTTGGCAAAAGCCTTCTGTGCAGACAGGACAGCTGGACACTCAACCTTGACTCTGAGACCCAAGGAGTTGTAAAAAGACGCATGCCAATACTCCCCTCAGCAATACATATACTAAAATTGGAATATAGAGGAAATTAGCATGGTCCTTGTACAAGGATGATACACAAATCTGTCAAGTGTTCTATATTTTCAGAGATGTTTATATTTGTAGTATATGATGATTAATGCAGACTCACAACTAGCCAAGATGCAGACAATAAGAGATTGGAAAATGTTCATCCCCAAATGGAACATATATACTGAACACCATCTTCCCAAGGCTCAGAGATCATTGCAGAACAGAGAGCAGAAAAAGAGCCAGAGGCAGTTCATGACTACAAGGAAGCAGTCTCTTCTGGACACAGCAAGACATCTGCACATCTGAATTCACAGTGGTTGTGACAGTAGGTACAAGACATGAGTAAGCCCAAGCCAGAACAAATCCCAGTATTGAGAGGGAGTTGGTCATGCCATCCTCCTGAGGAACTAGCACTGGTGGTCCCCAATGTATTAGTAACACCCTGAAGGTATTGGCAATTGTTAGCTGCTGAGAGAAGGAGATATAATTTTCTCTGAGAGTTTTCTGCCCCTGGTAGGTTGACCACACTCCAGGGATAGGACACATATCCAAGAATATTTGGTCTTGATGGATGTTTTCAAAAAGGATATAAATTTGGGTGGACGAGAATAGTTTGGGTAGGGGTAGTTGAATATTATCTAAACACATTGTATGAAATTCTCTAAGAACTAATAAATAAAGAAAGACACAACAAACATATCCCACGGGATCTCATACCAAGTTCAGGCCACACATGCCCACCCCCATGCCCAGATGAAACAGCAAGGATGCTTCTGCTCTTTCCTGTCCAGCCTCAAATGGCTAAATTAACAGAGGATAAATGACCACTCCAAGAGTCCATCCTAAGCCCCTGGGTGGGTACAGCATGTCCTGGAGAGGCCATCCCTTAGAGACACTAGTCCAGAAGGTCCCCAATACAGGTGTCAGACACCAGCAAACAGATGGTATGCAAGGAAAATCCCCAAACTACATTTGCTTAAAAATGCTTTTCTCCTGAGTGAATGCAAAAGATTCCACTTATAACTAAACTTCATACACAGAACCAATGTTGAATGTATCAAACGTCAAAGGTGTTTATCTAGAATTTAAATAATTTCACTTATTATTCCAGGAGCTAAGCTCCTTTTTCCTTGGAGTTATTTGCCATATAGGAGAAGGCTTCCATCAGACAGAACGTTTTATTTGATTACATTTGGATGGTGTACATATTTACACAGTATCAGTGAGGCAGAAATGCCCTTTTTAGAATCATGCTTCTGGCCTCAACGGGGCCCGTCAGCTGCACACTGCATCAACCAAGTCCTGCAGGTCCATGGTTAAGCCCATGTCTGGCTCTGAGCTTGAGGTTGACATTTGGACTGTGGTCATCAGCCTCTGAGTATGCAGATACCCTGGAAGCTTTGTGGACACAGGGAGATGAAATCTAAAATCTTAAAGTTCTGTCATTCCAAAGGTACTCATTTTAAAGGCTTAGGGGAGAAAGAGGGAAATCAACCACTTGTGATCCATGACCAAAAGGCAGCAAACAGCACCTTGCTCTAGACTCATTCCTAGTTCTCAGTTCCCATGAATGATTGTTTACTTGGGGTGCATAGGAAGGAAACAGGTAGGACTTGGGGCCACACAGCCCAAGTTAAACAGATTCTCCTTCCTTCCTAAACAAGGATCCCAGCTGCCGACCCTCATTTTACTCATCTGTTCATAGGGATCTGGTATCCAGCCCAGAGGGTTGTTGAAAGGACCAAAGGCATTAAATGATGCAAACGCTTAGAAAGGAGCATGGAGTGCCAGTGTCCTGATTCAGTGTGACCCCTAGACTCATACTGGTTTGTCAGTTCTCGAAGACTGGCTAGTGACCCAGCAGAAGTGTCAGAGTCTAACAAGAGGCTAAGACTGCCTTGGCTTCTGATGCAGTGTTGGTGGTAGGAGCAGCTGTAGCACACATTTGTCTGTAAATGCCCGTTCAGGCTGGGCAGCGAAGGCTCAGGAAAGCCACTGTCCTTCGGGCTGGCTCTGCTCAGACATGCCAGGCTGTTAGGAGCCACTTCTTCAGCTGTCTGTGCTCTCAAAAGGTAAGGGAAGATCAGCATGGCCCTAGGAGAATCAGAAGAAGTAACACACGAGAGAAGCAAGCCTGGCCACTTGCCACCTAGGAGGACCAGCCCTGGACTCGTAGTCATGTCCATGGAGCAGCAAACCTTGGGAGGGGTTATCTGCCTAGCCTCTCTATGACAAGGACCCTCATAAAACTGTCCAGACTGTGTGCTTGTGTGTGTGTTCTCAGTCAGTCCCTTTCAGATTGGCTGCCAGGAGGCTCAGGAATGCGTGGGTTCTATAACTGAGTGCTGTGGGATGGTCTGTATGTCAAACATGTTGCTTATTGGTCAATAAATAAAACAGGAAGAAGTATAGGCAGGACAAGGAGGAGAGAATTCTGGGAAGTGGAAGGCTGAGCCAGAGACACTGCCAGCCGCTGCCATGACAAACAGCATGTGAAGACACCGGTAAGCCACGAGCCACGTGGCAAGGTATAGACTTATAGAAATGGATTAATTTAAGATATAAGAACAGTTAGCAAGAAGCCTGCCACGGCCATACAGTTTGTAAGCAATATAAGTCTCTGTGTTTACTTGGTTGGGTCTGAGCGGCTGTGGGACTAGCAGGTGAGAGAGATTTGTCCTGACTGTGGGCAAGGCAGGAAAACTCTAGCTACAACTGAGTAGATTTAGACCCCTGTTGTTAGACTTTGAATGTAAAATGTCCACAACGTGCTCATATAATGGAACAATTGGTCCCCAGATGATAATGCTGTTTTGGAAAGTTGTAGAACCTTTAGGAGGTAGAGGCCTATCTGGAGAAAGTGGGTCACAGGAGGGCAGGCCTTGTCCTAGTTCTGGCTCCAGTCTCTCTCTCTCTCTCTCTCTCTCTCTCTCTCTCTCTCTCTCTCTCTCTCTCTCTCTTTCATGGTCTCCCAAGATGAGGAAGCAGCCCCATGCTCCTGCCACCGCAGGCAGGAGCCACTTCAACCAACATGCTTTCCCCACCACTATGGATACCCTCAAACCATGAGTCCAAATAAATCCTTTCTAAGTTGTTCCTTTTCAGGCATTTTGTCACAGCAATGAGAAAGTAAATTAATACACCTGTCATAACTACCATCACCATCAGGACCTCCTAGGTGCGGGCCGAGTTGTCAGACACTCCAACCCCGAGCTCATACATCTTTATATCGTGTCTGTATTACAACCCTCTTCAGCCCACAGAACACAGTCAAGGTAAGCTCAACTGAGCTACTAGACTCTTACTCTGTGGGATGAAGAGGCCATGGACACTGCACAGCACTCCACAGTACAAAGCAGAGAGGTGTACATCCCCAGTGTCAGCAGCACTACTGGACTATCCAGTGAGTTGGCAATATGTGTATGTAAGGTATATGTGTATGTAAGGGCATATATGTGTGGGAGTGTAGAGTGAATTTGTGTGTGCTTGCATATAGGAATGCATGTATGGGTGAATCCATGTGTGTGCACATCTGAGTGTGTATGTGCTCTGATAGAGTACTGAGATGACCCTGGAACACTCACCTGTGTCCTGTTACTGTCCCCCATCACATGGGTAAAGAGCACAAATTGGCCAGGGAGAGAAATATGCAAAGAAAGTACACTGCTTTTCTTGTGAAATCTGGAGAGGAGCAGGATCTGGAGGCAGGGTTCGTGTAGCCATTCAGCCAGAGAGTTTAGTAGTAAGGGGAAAGGTTCACAGAATGGACAGAAGTAGCCACAGAAATCTGTGGTTGAAGCACAGCAGGAAACAGGCCCTTGGAAGGGCTCCAGAGCTGCCCAGCATTCATCCCCAGATTTCCACATCCACACAGGTGTAGATGAATTTCTAAACAGTCTTATTAAATAAGGAACACAAAGCCAAATATACGGGTGAAAGCTGTAGAGACCAGGGAAATAGTGAGAGCCACCAGCCAACCTTAGCTCACCACACCACCGTAGCTTCCCAAGAGAGCTACTTCCTGTCTACCCAGGCTTTTATTGCCTTGCTGTTCTGCATTCTCATTGGCTCTTAGCCCAGCTACCTCACTTCCTTGTCACTACCTGTCTGTACAGGCCTCCAGGTCTCTATGGTTGGTACTGGGATTAAAGGTGTATGTCACCATGCTTGGCTGTTCCCTAGTGTGTCCTTGAACACATAGAGACTTTGCCTGCCATTTGATCGGATTAAGGGCATGTGCTACCACTGCCTGACTTGGGTTTATGGCTGGCTATGTCCTCTGATCTCCAGGCAAACTTTATTTATTAACATACATATAAAATATCACCACACACAGGGTTAGGACCTTGTGTCAAGCTGAGGATCAGACCTGCTAAGACACTAAGACATGCTTTCTGGGACTTGGGACCCCAAGCTGGAGAGCCACAATTCCTATGTGCCTGGGTTCAGCCACTCAGGGGAAGCTCTGGACTTTGTTCCTGGCTCCCCCTTTTCACAGTGGCAAAAGGTTAGCCCCATCATCCATCCTCACCATCAATTCCTGGAACCTGAGTTTCATCCCTATGAGGAAGACAGTGGAACATGTCTAAGCCACACTGTGATGGTGAAGATGGGCTGTGTCAGAGACTCCTGAGGTTGGTGACCTAAGTAGAAGTTTACTGTTCATCACTATGAAGGCATGAGCCCAGGCACTTTCAGACTTGATATGTGGTGGGGGGGAGGACTACAAACTACCCCCATGTTCATTCACCAAGGACTCCACGGCTCCTTCGTCTCCTAAAGCCCCTTACATTTTTTGTTTTCTGTTTTGTTGAAGGGGCTTCACCTGTGCTAAACAAGGGTTCTACCATTGAGCTGTACCCACAGTCCCCTTTATTGAGACAAGATCTTGCTCTATTGCTCAGGCTGATCTCAAACTTGAGAACTGAAGTAATCCTTCTGCTTCAGCCTCCTAAGTATCTGTGATTATGTGTGTGCACCACCATGTCTGCTACTCCATCCCTTAATATCACATCAAGGTCCATAGATAGATAGATGGATAGATAGATAGATAGATAGATAGATAGATGATAGATATAGTGATAGATAGATAGATGGATAGATAGATAGATAGATAGATGATAGAGAGATAGATAGAGAGATAGAGAGATAGATGGATGGATAGAGAGAGATGATATGACAGATAGATAGATAGAGAGATAGATAGAGAGATAGATAGATAGATATGACAGATAGATAGATGATAGATAGATAGATAAATAGATAGATAAATAGATAGATAGATAAATAGATAGATAGATAAATAGATAGATAGATAAATAGATAGATAGATCAGAAAAGGCATCACCACCAAGCCATAGCGACCAGCCTTTATGTCTGATCACCATGAATCCACCTAGGAAAGAGTGTGTAAAAGGTGAGTCAACTGACCTAGGGACAGTGGCTATTTATGGATCCTGCTAATGAAGAGGTGGCATTTCCTGGTCAAGGATCCAGGTGTGGCAGGCAAAGTAGGGAAGGACTCTGCATTGGCTCCCTGTGGAGGGTTAGCATTTGTACCTTGGTCTCAGATGTCCTTTCCTGGGGTGTCAGTGTCCATTGGTGTTGGTGGGGGAAGGGTGGCCCTTCCACTGGTGTTGATCCTGTCTTCCTCCACCCTGGTCTCCTCAGAACTCAACAGAGCCTCTGCCTACGGGAGTTTAAAGTGGGTGTTACCATCTGCACAGCCTCCCCATCAGGCACAGATAGAGTTTGGTACCCTCATGAGTCCCTGTACTCCCTGCCCAGCCTGAGCCCCTCTGCCTCACCTGGGCACCCCTGGCTGGTCTGTCCCCCACATCAATGTCCAGGGAATATTTACCTTGCCTGTGCATGGCCAGCCACTAGGCACCCTGCACCAGGACCTAAGGAACCCTCACTCCTCTGCAGCCCTGCCATCTTTATTCTCCTTCCATTTGAATGCCCACACCTTGCAAGAGTGAAAGGGTCAGGGGAGAGAACAAAACAGGGATCCTCCTGTCTGGAGTAGCAGGTGCTGAGAAGGACTTGGTATTCCTTCTGGAGGAACACAGAAATGCAACAGACTCTCCAAAGAAACATGGTTAATATTAACCAGGGAGTCCCTAAAAGTTGGTATGAGGAGTCAGTGAACTGCTCTTGTGGAGGTAGAGTTCTGACAGTAGAAGAAAGGCAGGAGTAGTTGTGCATTGACCTCATTTGTGAAGCTGGGCTGCACAGAGATGAGATAGCAATTCTGCAATCACTGTGTGTGTTCCAGAAATGAGAGGCAAACAAACACATTATAGGTAATCAGAACAAGTGACATAATTTGTGGGGACCGATGCAAAAGGTGCATTTGAGGCCCTTGCCTAGAACACATCAAAAGTTCAGGAGCTCGGGGGAGGTCACACCCTGTCACTTCAGTGCTTGGGCAACATAGTTAGACCCTGGCTCAAAACAGCCAGAGGCTGTGGATGTAACTTAGGGGTAGAGTAGTTGCTCAGCACATTCAAGATCCTAGACAACACACACACACACACACACACACACACACACACAGAGAGAGAGAGACAGAGAGACAGAGAGACAGAGAGACAGAGAGACAGAGAGACAGACAGAGACAGAGAGACGAGAGAGAGAGAGAGAGAGAGAGAGAGAGAAGCATTAAACATGTCCTCTCCTCTGTGCTAAGGCCTATTGTAGCCATAAGCTACATGTCATGTGGACAGCATTGCCCTGGAAAGACCTGGCTGTGAATGGGGAAAAAGATCAGGATGGAGAGAAGGCAGCAGGCTAAACTGTGGAACTGGACATAAATGGCACAGAGACACACAGCCAGCTGGCATGTGGGATGGAACACAGCATAGATGTTGGCATGACAACATGTATCTCATCCTACCTCCTAAAAACCCCTGATAACCATTACCCATGGGTACTCCCATATCCCAAGTGTTTATTACACCTTTTTCCAGACAGGGGCATTGTGATGACCCTAGAGTACCTGTTCCCCACAAGTAAGGCCGTGCTCCAAAGTGGTATGCCCAAAGGACAAAGTCAACCCAAAACGCATGAAAGGCCAGACCCAAGAGTGATGGGAACCAGGAAGGGCCATTCATCAAACAGCACAATAATGTTTGAGCCGGGGTCATCAAAGAACATTAAGATTAGTGTCCAGAAACAAGATAAGTAGTGGCCTGTTGCTTAGTCACCAAGTCTCACGCCAAGGAAAAGAACAAGTGGTGGCGGCACCAGGGAGAAGCCTGGGCACCACTTCACAAGCACCTGCTCAGCCATAGATGGTAGACAAGATGACAGCACAGCCTCCAGGTGCTCAGTGACAACCACCAATCCTGGAGCATGTCCCCTGCCAAGGTCACTGACGGGAGGAGACGCTGAGGTGCAGTGAGAGGTCCTGGACTGGACACTGAGTTCTGCACAGTTGACAGTACCACACTGGCATCATTAACTATGAACCCTGTGGTTATGTAAGATGTTGGCTTTGGGGGAGGCGATACCAGATGTGCTGGAATTCTCTGTACTATATTGAAAAATTTGGTAAACCATTTAAAAATGACTAGTTAAAAAGTAAAAGAGTGGAAAATAGAAGATTCTATTTTCCTTAGAGCAGATCTGGCCAAGACACCCAGTATGAGAGCTGTGTTCCAACATCATTTGAGATTGTCCCCCCATGGTGTGGCTTTATCATGACTACTTGATAGCCAACAGACTGAGGAAATGGTGTCTCATAAATTCAAGCCCCCCAAAACCTTAGAAAGACACATGGCTTAGAAATGAGGTCTCTGCAGATGTGCTAGTTAAGATATGTTAGATTGAGATGGAACCTAAATCTAAGAACTGACATGTCCTCATAAGAGAGCACGTGGGATGCAGCAGGAATTGAGTGGTGTGCCCATAAGCCGAGGAACACCACCTCTTTCCAGCAACCTAAGAAGCCAGAGAAAGGTAGGGAAGAGTCAATTCCCAGAGAAGTGAGAGCTGAAGACACTATGATCTCAGGCTTGCAGCTTCCAAAGTGGAAAAGCCACACTCCTGCTTCTTTGGGCCATGTGGCCTCTCCCTGTTGTCATATGTGTGGGTCTCCCACAGTCCTCTGCTCTTGCAATTACTCTCTGCTGCTACCGAGACAGCCACATCCACTCGACATTCCAGGAACGACAGGGCAGGGTTTGAGTCCTACAGACTACCCTGGCTGTGTCCTCACACCCACCAGCTGCACCCATAGAAAGACAGGAGGCTATGATCTGCATTACTTCTGAACTTCCATCCTTCACTGGGTCATGGTAGGCACTCCAGCACTTGCCCTATGTCTCTGCTGGTTCAGGAGATGTCTGCTGTTGATTTGCTCATGGTGACTTAATTCATGCACACTTTTTTTTATCCTTCTCTCATACAATACATTCCACATGCAGTTTCCCCTCCCTCCACTCCTCCTGCGTTTCCCTTCAGAAAAGAGTGGACTTCCCAGGGATATCAACTGAACACACCATAACAAGCTACAATAAGACTAAACACAAACCTTTATATCAGGGCTGGGCAAGGCAACCCAGTAGTGGGAAAAAGGTCCCAAGGGCAGGTGTAAGAGTCAGAGACACCCCCACTCCCAGTGTTAGGAGTCCAAAAAAACACCAACCTAACAACTATAACATATATGCAGAGGACCTAGCAGCCTTGGTAATTGCTGCTTCAGTCTCTGTGAGCCCCTATGAGCCATGCTTAGTTGACTCTGTGGGTCATGTTCTCCTAGTGTCCTGAAGAATGCAAATAGATCCATATTTATCACGCTGCACAAAACTCAAGTCCAAATGGAACAAAGACCTCAACATAAAACCATATACACCGAACCTGATAGAGGAGGAAGTGAAGAATTCATGCACATTTCAACATTACTTTTCTTAATATAAAAATGTCAGGGCAAGTTTGTGTTCACAGAAAAACTGAACAGAAGGCAAAGGCTTCCCACATCCCCCTCTCCCCCTATAGCCTGAACGTTTCCCATTACTGCCCCACACAACAGCACATTTGTCCAGCTTATTCTGTTCTGGATTGGGCCTTGGACGTGTTTTTCTACAAAAATGCATCTGTGAAGCCCAGGGGGTTTTGTTTTTCCTTCATATTATCTTCCAGGAATTTTGTCATTCTTCATTATAGCTTTAGGTCTCATGCATGTGAAGTTAATTTGCGTTTTTATATGTGGTTATCTGTTGCTGCTTGCCCTTTATTGAAAGGCCCATCTTCCTTTCAGTGACCTGCCTTTCTCCTAAGTGAAAGGCAAATTGACTGCACTCCCATGGGTCAAGTTTTGAACTCCCCTCCCTGCTCTGCTGACCCATCTGCCTGCTCCGTCACTGGTGCCAAAGCCTCTTGCTTACTGCAGCTGCATAACATGTCACTGTGATGCTTCATCTTGTTAACTTAATTGAGAAACACCTAGGGCATTAGTGACACACAGCTGGGTGTGTCTGGGGGAGTGTGGAAAGAAGCACATTTCCAGACACAATTAGACCAGGACGGATCTGACCTGATCAGCAGACTAACTCTTCAATGAATTGACAATCTGAGGGCACCACTGGGTGGCAGTAAAAGGTAAGTAGGCCTACATGGAGGAAGTAGATCACTGCGAGTGTGTCCTCAGACCTGTATCTTGCTACAGTTCCTTCTATTCCTTTCTCTACTTCCTAACTATCAAGATGTAAACTGTTCCCCCACCACCATTATTGATTGAACAAAACGAACAAGTCCTCCTTTTAAAGATATTCTCAGGTACTTGGGCAAAGTAACAAATGCAGTATCAAAGTCAGTCTTGTTGGACCATCATTGTGTGGGCTGTTCTAGGTCTTTTTTCACATACAACTTCAGAGTCAGCCTGTAGACAGCTTTGTGGTACCTTGCTGAGATTTGTTTGGGTGACTGATTTTAAAATGGTGGAATACCTCTCAGTGTTTTGTTATTCTTCTTATAGGGAGCCCTTCACACAAGGCAGTCCTGTACCCCAATTCTTAGGCAGAGCCCATGTTTTCTTTTTTACACTTAGAGCTTTGTCCCTTTGGAGTCTTTGGGGATTGAACAAGGGTAATGAGCTGCAGCAATGAGCAGGAAGCAATGATTCTCTTTCTAAGGGCCTATAGAATTGACCCCCAAAAACTACTAATCAAAAATTCATTTTCCCCCATCTTCACCATATTTCACATGGGTAACACTGCTGGGGGCACTGGCTCCGGTACATTTGTTCTAACATCACACAGAGAACTGATAACCCTCTTGGAACAGAAGCCATGAGGCCATGGCTAATGCAGATGACCCACAAGTGCGCACAGGGAACAGTGGCCAAACACTTGAACATTCTAAACAAATCCAAGCTGCCCTCAGTGTGTGTGATTCATAATAAATTCCTGGAAAAGTTAGAGTGTAGTAGAATCATTCAAAATGAAGTGTCTTTGTAAGTGAGCTAAGACCCAGCTCAGGTTTCTCCATTCCTGACAAGATCTTGGGAAGGTGGCATGAGACCAATCCCACATGTGTGTCTTTTGGACAGTTCAATGTCCAATACTGGCAGGCAAACCCACTCATCAGACAGCATCTGAAAGTCCTCAGTAGTCTCCAGTTTCCTCAGCAGTCCTTCAGTGGGGCCTGGTCTGGGGTGGAGCCCCATGCCAGCGGTCTTCACTAACAGGAAGTAGACTGTTGCCTCGACCTGGAGCTCATGGGTACACAGGCTGTCTTGTGTCCGAACTGCCATCAACTTTCTTTTCGTTATGAAGAGCCAGGTCATCCACTGTGTTCATGGCAACCTGCTGGTAAAACCAATGTGGGCTTTTGTAACTGAGATAGAAATGCTGAGGAAGTCAAAGGGCAGGATGTCTCCAGCCTGTCAGCATCTTCACCATGATGACAAGAACTGGGATGGCAAGAAATGTGAGGTGATTCACCAAGGAATCAAGAATGGAAACTGATTTTTCTTTTGTGACTATGACAACCTACACAATACATCTCACCTGAAATAAACGTGTGTTTCTTACCCAAGCAATCCCCTGATGCTCTGTGGGCACTAACTGGGTATCTCCCCTTTCAATGACATCTGACATCAACGACCTGGTTGAGTATATAACCTAAAGGATGAGGCTCAGCTTCATAAGTCTGCTTGCTTCATGTTCCAGTCACAGGTAGACTCCAATCCCCAGAGTTCTCACATTTCTACCCACCTTGGCTGCAGTTTGCCTTCCCTGACTTTGGGTCCAATAACTTCCTAGGGTGGCTCAAAGAACTTAAGGGGATCTTTTACCTATGTTTCCTGGTGTATCATAAGGACACCATGAGGAATACACTTGAGCAGACAGTTGCAGAGGTCCATGGGCTGTGTCAAGGCTGCAGCACTAGAGCAACTGAACATCTCCATAGATAGGGATAGTGGTTGTTCTCCACCGGTTTTATTGCTGTTACTTAAATGATTGTGTGCCCGCTCAAGTGTAAGCCAGACAATGATCATGTGTCCTAGTTACTTTTATTGTTGTTGTGATAAAAAAAAAATACCCTGAGAAAAGCAACTCAAAGGAGAAAGAGTTGACTTTGGCTCACAGTTCAAGGATCCAGTCCACCATGGTGGGGAAGTCCTGGTAACAAGAGCTTATGGCAGCTGGTCAAGTTGCATTAGCAGTCAGGAAGCAGAGGGAGATGAATACCCATGCTCAGCCTACTCCTTTCTTTTTATACAGTCCAGACCCCAGGACCAAGGAATGTGCCATCCTTGTTTAGGGTAGCTCTTTCTGGCTCAACTAACCTATTCAAGACAACCCCCTTAAAGGCATGCTCCAAATATCTAGAAAAAAAAATCTCCTTTCTTACTCAGTTTCCTCACCTGTATATTATGACTTTTTAATCCTAACTTGGGGTCACTGCATGAACTGACTGAATTGCTGTAGGAACTGGTTTCAGCAGGAGGCTGTCACATGTGGTTATCTTTTCTCACTCACTTGACATTGTCCTGATGGGTTCCACCAGTGTGCCTTGTAATGAGGTGTTTGCTCCGATATGCCTGAGCAGTTAGGTGCCTGTATCTACACCTATGTCTGAGGAACCCACAATCTTCTTTGTTTGTGGCAAGTTTTCCTCGTTCAGAAGGGCTCTGTTCCCTAGCACTAGGTCTTGAGGTAGAAGATCCAGAGCTGTCATTATTGCACTTGTCAAGGGGACAATTACAGAGACAGCAAGGGACAATCTGGTGCTTAGGGAAGGCATCAGCTTGGAGCATGAAAGTCTGATGAGGGAACAGATGCAGCCTCATGTCTGCCACAGAGAGCCACTTCCATGAGCTTGTTGGCTGTCAAAAGTTGTTTAGCACCCCATGAGCTCCAGCGAATATAATCTATTATTTGCTCAAAACCAGATTTCTTGAGGTAACTATAAACCCCAGCCTTGAATCACACTGACAGCTCTGTGGGAGCCTGGCCTGGCTGTGTGTACGATAATGACAGGGCTGTGTTTTACAGCTGACACTGGCAACCCCATTGATTTCCTTCAGTTGAATTGGACCATCAATGAGGGTAATGACCCTAGTGGACCAGCAATGTCCACAAAATGTTCAGTTTGTATCAGTGGAATCAAGAAGTCCAATGTGCATGTTTAGAAGCCTGCCTCTGCTGCTCACCACCTTCACCCTCCCTCTCCGACTCTAGCACCCCTGATTAAGAGGACAGAGGCTTCTGCCCTTCAGCACTGGCCCTGAGCAGGCCGAATCCTGAAACAGAAGACTGTAATTAAAATGACCAAATGCACCTGCCAGCCTGGAGTCTGGAATTCAAGCCCTGGGTGAACAAGCAGAGGATCCGTGCCTTCCTCACCCAGATAGCCGACATTTAGTCCCAGTCCCAAGTCAGTGGAGTCAAATCAGGCTGTGTGCACTATGCAGAGGCCTGATCCTGCCTTATCACCTTTTCTCTTGTGTCTTTCCTCCCCTTCCCAAGAATGCAGGGACACTCATTACGGGAAGCCCATTCCTACTCCCTTTGTGTTCAGATCATACCCCAGGATTTCACAAAGGAACAAAATGTCTTGGGTTTTCACTTCCCAGTCATCCTGCATTATCACCTGTGCCACTGTCAAGAGTTCACACTGCTATATCCATGTTAGCAGATGATATAGCGTGTGTGTGTGTGTGTGTGTGTGTGTGTGTGTGTGTGTGTGTTCATAACATAGTTATGATTGCTAGGAACTTGCCTCAGATCCTCTGCAAGAGCAGTACATGCTCTTATATATTCATAATATGTCGTATCTTCTCTTATCTGTGAGAATGTAAGAAATAAGCCATGTGATTCATTTTTAGTATGAGGAACACTTAGAGCTCATCAGAGAACCACAAATAAGCAGGAGGCCTTAGCTGCCTTCTGTAGCTGGCAGTTGGTATCTGCTTGTCTGGATGCTCTCAGTTCATCTTAGGGTTGAAAAGTCAGGCATTGTTATCACATGACTGAGGCCACATATCAGAAAAGGAGGAAATCTTGAGGCCTGGAAAATACATTAGATAAGGCTTTGTGCCGTGAACCAACTGAAGGAGGAACTTGGGGATGGGGCAATGCTAGACACCAGATGATTGTACCTCCATGAAGAACTCAGACAATGAGGACTTCTGCAGTAAAAAAAAAAAAAAAAAAATGTGA
>CABHPH010128007.1:22267-38992 GCA_902168325.1 Peromyscus nudipes | reverse complement strand
TCTTCCTTCCTTTCTTTTTTCTTTCTTTCTTTCTCTTCCTTCCTTCCTTCCTTCCTTCCTTCCTTCCTTCATTCTTCCTTCCTTTCTTTTTTCTTTCTTTCTTTCTCTTTTGAAATAGGGTTAACTTAGTTGCCCAACAAGCCTTGAACTAATTTTGTGGAACAGGCTGGCCTTGGACTTGTGATGGACTGTCTTAATCTTCCAAATAGCTGGGTTTACAGAATTGCATCATTATGCTTGCCTCAGTGTCTGAAAGTCTCAAAGTCCTAAAGTCACTGATTCTATAGTTGGTGTGATTTTGAGTAGGTGGGATCCTCTAATGGGAGGGATTAATCCTATAGTGGGTGTGGCCCTGCAATGAGTGGATCCCACAATGGGAGAATGCTATAGTGTGTGGGCACTTGCAGTTAAGGATTCTTCAAGGATGGAAGATCCTGCAGTGGGTTGGATCCTCCAGTGAGCTAGTTCTGGTGGTGGAGTTGATTCTGCAGAGTGTGGAATCTTACAGTGAAGAGGATCCTGCAGTGGGTGGGATCCTGCAGTGTGGAAATCCTGCAGTGTGGGATCCTGCAACGGGTGATATAATTCAGTGGGTGAGATCCTGTGACAAGAAGAGCTGATCTTATAGGGAAGAGATCCTTTAGTGGGGGTATCCATGCAGTGGGGTATCCCTGCAGTGGGGAGATCCTACAATGGATGGAAATCTGCAGTGGAGTTGATCCTGAAGTAGGTGATTCTTCCCAAGTGAAATCATTTGGAGAGGCCATGAGTTCATGAAGATCCTGGAAGTTTGGGTCTGTTTGCTAATGGCCTCCCAAAGCAAGCCCTTTACTTCACACAATGAATGGGAGGACATACGAAGATGTGAAGGGAAACTGGGTTGCAAATTGCTGACCTTACCTGTCTCTTATCATTCATGCATTATCATCATTGAATCTTATATTACAGCACTTCCAGGCTGGACCCTTTCACTGAGCAATATTGCTGTAAGATTCCTCTATGTCTTTTGTAATTTAATAGCTCACTTCCTACTTTTTTGAAAATTGATTTCTGTTTTCACACACACACAAATATAATAAAATTATATTTGTAACCATGAAGTGTACAGTTCACATGGACTTGCAATCAGTCTCTGTGACTCTATTTTGTGAACAACATTTTATGCTCAATAAACCAACCCCATTCCCACCTGCTCCCTGACCCTGGGAAACCACCCTGATCTCACCCACTGAATGATCTCACCCATTGCAGTATCCTCCAACAGTAACACTTACCCCTTCTGTGATTTCAACTTCTCCACCTCATGTAAGCGGACACATAATGTATTTATATTTTCTCCAACTGCCTTATTTCACTTAGAATTATGTCCTCAAGGGACTTCTGTATTGTTGCACATATCACAATTTCTTTCTTTCTTTTAGGCCTTGTAAGATTGCACACTAGGCATGCGACAGTGTGCTCATCCATTCATGAACATCTAGCTAGTTTCCATGTTTCTGTTGTAAACAGCACTTCAATGCGCATGGATTGGCAAGTGTCTCACCAATACTCATTTTACATTTCTTTGAGTAAATATCCAGAAGTGGAATTGCTGAACGCGATGGTAATCATGTACTTGTTTATTTTAGGAACTACTCTTCCCACAGAGCTGTCCTATTTGACATTCTCAGCAGCCACACACAAAGCTCCATTCCCTCCACATCCTTGAGACACTCGTTGCAGTCTTCTCGAGTAGACATCTTAGATGGGAAGCAGTCACTCAGCACAACATTTGTTTCCATTTCTCTAGTGTTTACTGGTGATGAACATATTTTCATGAACTTATCCACTGTTGGTGTGTTTTCTTTGGAGCAGTGTTTTGCCCATGTTTGAATCAAGTCATTAATTTTTGTTGTTGAGTTGCAGTGTCTTTATTCTGGGTACAAATTCATTGGGATATGCAAGTACTTCTTCCCTTTTGCTGGATTGCCTTTTCAATATGCTGATACTGTCCTTTGATGCCAACATCTTTTTAGTTACCATGAAGTCTAACTTGCATAGTTTTTGTTTGTTGTCACCTGTGACTTGGGAGCCATACACAGAAAGTCACTATTAATCCCAGCATCATGACGATGCTGTCTTCCAAGACGACGCTGTCTGTTTGAGACCTCAAATTATTTCTTTGGT
This sequence comes from Peromyscus nudipes, assembly GCA_902168325.1. NCBI lineage: Eukaryota > Metazoa > Chordata > Mammalia > Rodentia > Cricetidae > Peromyscus > Peromyscus nudipes. The sequence goes on along the minus strand of CABHPH010128007.1, from coordinate 36,826 downwards.
ACATTTTGAGTTAAGTTTTCATACAGTACTGGGAAAGGGCCCAAGTTCATTCTTCTGCATGAGAGTATCCAGTTTTCCCAGAACCAATTCTTGGGAAAACAATTGAATACTCTTGACATTCTTCTTAAAAGTCATTGGACGGTATTGCTAGGGTTCATTTCTGGGATCTCTGTTCTGTTTCACTGGTCTATGTCTATTATTATGTCAACACCACACTGTTTTTGTTACTGGGAATTAGTAGCAGATTTTGGAATTCAAGATTATAGGGACTATTTAGTGTCCATTGATAATCTAAGTGGATTTCAGGATGTGGCCTTCTGTTTCTGCTGAACATATCACTGGAATTTGGACAGGGATTTGAGTTGCTTTAGGAAGTATTTACATCTTAACAAATTTGTCCTCTGACCCATGAACCCAGAGTGTGTTTTCCTTCCCTTACATCCTCTTTATTTTTTTTAACAGTGTTTCCCAAACTGTACAGTCCTTGCACCTTCTTGCTTCATTCTTAATTCTCTTTTGTTTAGAAACTATTGTGAATGTAATTGTTTTCCAAATTTCCTTTTCAAACCACTCATTGCTATTGTCCAGAAGCGCAGTTGATGTTGCTGCCTTTGGATCTTGCACATTATTTTTTTTTATTGTCAAATTCTAACCTTTCTGTAGGTGACTTTTAAGAAGAATTCTCTATGTATTTTAAATACAGGTTCCTTTTCAGATATATGTTTTGGAAATAATTTCTCCTATTCTGTGACTTGTCATTTTCTCCACAGCATCTTTTATGGAGTGGAAGTTTTGGTTTTCATGAAATCTAATCTATCAGTTATTTTACTTGTGCATGCTTTTGATGTTGTGTCTATAAAGTTATCATCAAATCCAAGTCACTTATTTTCTCCCATCTCCTAGAAGTTATCTCTTTGCTGATTAAGAATTTCATACATGCGTATAATTAGTTTTGGTCAAATTCTCATCCCATTCTCTCCCTTCCAATAACCCTGCCCCATCTCCCCACCACCACTTTCTCCCAATTTCATATGTACTCTGTCTTTTAAAACCAATGGAGGTCACATAGTACTGTATAGTTTGAATTTTAAGCTGTGAAAGGTCTTAGGTCTATGATTCATTTCACATTAATTTCCATGAGAAGCATGAGGTCTACATTTAGATCCATTTTCTTTTTGTGTGTTCACCAAGTCCTTACAGATCCATTTGCTGTAAATTCTCCCTTGAATTGCCTCTACTGGTTTTCAAAGATAATTTGTGTGAATCTATTTCTGTCCCATTGATTTATTTTCTATTATATCGTCAGTCCCGTGGCATCTTGATGACTGTAGCTGTGTGATAAGTCTTGAGGTCAGATAATGTGAGTCCTCTGACTTTATTTTTCAGTGTTATGTTAACTCATCTGGGTATTTTTGCCTCTCTGTGTAAACTTTAGAACCGGTTTGTCAATATCCATCAGAGAACTTGGTGGGATTTTGACCGAAATTGTTGAATGAAGAGGTCATCTGGGGAAGAGCTTAGAGTCTGACAGTATTGAGTCTCCCACCTGTGAACACAGAGATCTTGCCATTGACTGAGTTCTTTCTCCTTTCACAGAGGTTTGTAGCTTTTCTTGTGTATATCACACAGTTTCCCTATGGTTAAGTCCTATGTACATGATTTTTAGTAGTACTATAAATGATATAATGCCATTAATTCCCTGTCCATTACAGATCAAGCAGAAAGCTATTGAATCTTACACCATAACCTCATATTCGGCAACCTTTCTGTGATCACAAATTAATTGTAAGAGTGTTGCTTTATACCTATTGTTGATTCTTCGTGATTTTCTGTAAAAGTCAATCATGTTTTTCTTGGATGCAACTTAACTTCTTTCTTCCTATCCATGCACTTATTGCTTTCTTGTCTGTGTTAATGAGTCAGCCAGGACTTCCACTGATGTGACACTGTGGCAGTGAGAGGGAGCATCCTTGCTCTGCAAATCTCAGTCCTATGAGAACCTTATCAGCAGTGAGTGTGGAGTCAGCTGCAGGTCTTTGTAGATGTTTCTTAGCTTGAGAAGCTTCCCTCTCTTCCCAATGTGTTAAGAAATATTTTTGGTTTCACAACCTCAAATGGATATGGACTTTCATGTGTACTTTTGTTAAAAGCTTTTCAGTGTCTGTTGATAGCATCATGTGATCTTTTGTCCTTTAGCTGACTGATGTGGCAGATTACCATAATAATTTTTAATTTTTAAAAAAGATTTAGCTTGTGTACTCGTGTGTGATTCATGTGTGATGCACATGCATGCATGAGTGTGCTCACTTGTGCAAGTATATGTGAAGGTTGAAAATTGACTTGGTGATATTCTCAATCACTTTTCCACCTTGGGTTTTGAGATATGGTCTCTTCACTGAATCTGGAGCCGTCCATTTCAGCTGGCCAGCAAGGACCCAGGATGCACCTGTGTCTACTTTCCTCCTGAAGTTCTAGAGTTACAGACCAATAGCATCATGTCTGCCTTCTTATGTGGGTGCTGGAGACCCCAACTCTGTTCCTCATGCTTGGGCAGCAAGCATATGTCCACTCAGCTGTCTCCCCAGCCTTTCCTGCATGGAATAAATTTTGTGTCATGTAACTTTTAAACATGTTGGGTTCTGCCTTCTGACATTTTGCTAAGGCAGTCTGCACTTATCTTCCTGGGTCTCATGTGTGGTCTTCTGCTGGTCCACGCTTTTCTTCTACTGTGATTTGTCATCTGGCTTATGTTAGGTTGGGAAGAATAGAAGGTGGCAGTATGAACTCTTTCTGACTGTGAGCCCTGAAAAGCTGTCTATTCAGATCTTCTTGGCCTCAGACAGTGAATTTGCAAATGTTCTCTCTGCTCTTGTATTTTGGAACAAGGTGTTGCACAATTATTTATTACTCAAATATCCAGTACTAGGCACCCATTTGAGAGGTCTTAGTTCTTTCTGGATTGGAGAATTACTGTTTATCCAACTCTGCAACTGATAGAGGGATGTCTGGTTGTCTCTTTTTCCTTATGTGAGCATTGGTAGTGTGTATTTCCAGAAACTGACTTTTTCCCTAAGCTTCAAAATTTGGACGAAGAGCTCCTCATACCATGTCATTATTGTCTATAGTGTTTAGAGGAGTGGTAGTGATGGCCCTTTTTGTGTTTCTGGGAGTAGTAATTTGTGCCTTTGCCTTCTTGGGGTTGTCCTAGCCACAGATTTATTGATGATGTTGTTGTTGTTCTTTTAATGGACCAGACTTTGGTTCCATTGATTTTCCTCTTCTTTTCCTGTTCTCTGCCCTTGTTCTTCCTCCTTTTCCTCTGCTTCCTGGGGGTTTACATTTACTCTTCTTCTGCTGCTTTTGTCCGGTGGAAGCTTAAGTTGTTTATTTTAGATCCTTCTTATTTTCTACTTTCATTCAATATTACACATTTCCTTCTAATTACTGCTTTTGCTCCGTTTAACAAATTTTACTGCCTTGTGTTTTACTTCTACTGTGTACAAGATATTTTCAATTTTCTCTTGAGATCTTTTGCTGGGTTGATGCATTATTTAGAACCATGCAGTTTAATCTCCAAGTATTTGGAGACTTTCCCTCTTTCTTTTACTGCCCTTCAGTTTAATTCTATCATGGCTGGGAAGCATGTGTTATGCAGTTTCTATTCTTTTATATTTACCAAACACAGGTCCTCTTGTAAATGTTGCACAATTGTTGAAGAGAATGTGTATTTTGTTTTCAGTTTCTGTTGAATCAAACCTTATGTAAAAGTCAGCTAGAATCACATTAAATCCAGATGATCAGTGACGCTGCGCAGGTCATCTAGCCCTGATGCTTGTCCTCCCAGATCTGTGAGTTACTGAAGAGGATGTAATGAAGTCTTCACCTGCCATATGGTTGGCATCTGTCATTAGTTCTGGAAAATTCTCAATGGCTAATGCTTCACATGCCTTCCTTCTCCTTTCTCCTTCCTTCCCTTTGAGATCCTCACTTTGCATATGTACTTTCAGCATTTGTCTTTCAGAATTCTGGAATATTCCATTTTATTTCCTCTCTGCAGTCTCAGTTCTGGAGACTTCTATGTGCCCATCCCTATGCTTGCTGATCTTTATTTGGCTCTGCCCACTCTGCTGGCGAGCCTCTGGATGATGCTGTTATTTTTTGTCAGGGTGTTTTGATCCTTAGAACATCTTTTTGGTTTTTTATTAGTGTTTCCCTATTTCTGCTGACGTTTTCTTGTTTATTTTTCAGATTTAGCTCTTAAAATGTTGCTCATAATAATTGTAAGTTCTCAGTGCAATGACTTCAGATTTTCTGTTATGTCTTTATCAAGTTCCCTGGCTTGTTCCTCCCTCCCAAAGTCTGTGTATTTCTTGCCTTTTGGCATGTTTGTGACACTTTGTTGAAATCAGGTACAGTGTACTGGGTGACAGGAACTGAGGTAAGTCAGTCTTTAGGGTTTTTGTTTATCTAAGAGTGAGACAGGGTGTCTCTAGAAAGTCTTTATTATATGAATATCTGGGTGTTGCTTCTCTTTTAGCAGTCATCCTCTGGCATTCTGGAAAGACTCCCTGTAGATGTGGTGGCAAGGTATGATTAGGTCTCAATCACTGACTGCTCTCAACCTGGGCCCTCAGCACTTGCCCCTTTCTACTTCACAGAAGCCTAATGATTCTTCTGACTGGGTGTTTCCCATTCCCTGTGTAGATTAGGTTCTGGAATAGCAGAGCATGTTATATATATTGAGAATTTCATACATGCATACGATGTGTTTTAACAAAACGTATCTCCAAGCCCTCCCTTCCAATTGCTCCTGTGTCCAACACTATGAGTCTCTCCCAGTTTCATGTTTTTTCTTCTCCTTTTTTGAACCCATGGGGCCTGCTGAGTGACATCAGTATATGAGTGTGTGTAGGGTCAGCTACTGGAACATGAGTAGTCTCTCATGGGCTACATCCCCAGAGAAAGCTGACTCTCCCTTTCCTGGCTGCCATCAATTGCTAATTGCTCTTCAGCTGGAGGTAGAACTTCCAGACCGACTTGATCTTGTGTACACTGTCACTGCCAATGTTAGTGTATATGTACAAATTCCTTCTTATATCTCTGTAGTCATCCATTGCCTTTGGCTCTTACCATTTTTCCAGCCCCTCTTCTGCAAGGATCCCTGAACCTTAGGAATAGGGGGTGTGATGTAGATGTCACATTTAGGGCTGAGCACTTCACAGTCTTATTCTCTGCACATTGACCATTTGTGAGTTTTTATGTTAGTCATCATCTGCCACAAAAAGAAGCTTCTCTGGTGAGGGTTCAGAAGTGTGTTAATCTATGGGTACAATAATAAATCTTCAGGGGTCAGTTTAATTTGATGTCCACTTAGTTCTACCCTAGGGCCTATGACTTACCTAGTCTCAGGGTTTTGTCCTTGTTAACAGTGCCATTTTTAGGCCAGTCATTATTGTAGGATTCATAGCTGAGTAAGACTGATGATTACTTTTCTCCCCCAGCAGCATACCTTGAATCTTCTAGCACTATTTTTTGAAGGATGGCAGCATTTCTTCTGAATATATTTCAAAATGGCCATTTCTACTGCCCTTACTAGAGGTATGAGAGAATATTGGTGTGATTTTCATTCTGTAAACAGGGTAGAGCTCCTAGAAATAAAATTTATACATGAGTTGGGACTCCCCTCCTTATCCTGTGCAGTGTACGGTTCCATTTTTCAAGACCCAGCCATTTGCCAGCTGAAGCTTAATCTCCCCAACAGGTGGTTTGTCCCTTTGACCCTGCTCCTGACAAGCTTGGTTCTCTGCATCCATCTGCTCTGGTTGCCTTGAAGAGCCCTGGTAGATCTAAGAACTGCCCATCTTCAGTTGACTCAGCGTTTTCTTCTTATCAGATGGGAATTATCCCTCTAACGTCTTTCCATGTCCAAGTAGGGAAGCTAGAAGTCACAGGAAATCATTTCCTGTGTTGTTTTCCTTTCCTATGTGCTCCTCACTACCACGTCTATTCAAATCTTCTGCCATTTTAAACATGTGATTGGTCATTTTCTGACTGCTGGACTTAAGAATTATTTGTACGCTTCGGATAAAATTTCTATTAGAAATTAGACTGGGTATCACAAATGCCTTCTTCCAGTCTACAGAGTTTCCCTTTAACAATGCCTTTCACCAAGCAAAACTTTTCAACACCAGTGAAGTTCATTTTGCCAAATTTCCTTGCCACAGCTCTTGATTTTTGAATAGTTTCTGATCTGAGATCTCATATCGCCTTCTCAGTTGACATGTTGAGGCTTCTGACAGGCCATTAAGTATGCTCCAATAATCTTGAACTTAAATGCTCCATAAAGCTCTATATACATGCGCACACTACAATTAATTTATTCATTTTCCGACAGTCATACATTGTGCGATTTTCATTTTTTACAGTTATAAATAGTACATGTGACAAAGCTGATACAGCATTATCATTCATGGCTCCATTTAATCCCAAAGCTAAGAGATTAATAAATCAAATGTGCGGGTATTGTAAAACCTCTTACTCAGATGATTACGTTGTTGAAAAGCTTGCCCTGCCACTAAAATATGAGTCAATTAGTCTTAAAAACATTGGGCAGCTGCGAAGAAGAAGACTTCTATCTTGTTAAAAGGTGAAGTTAACCTATGATAATAGAGGTCAGAATGGTGGTTTCCATTGTGGGTACTGAGAGAAGGGAGCCTGAAACATTCTGCCTTTTGATGTATTAATCTCCCAGCTCTCCATTTAAGTAGAGGCAGTAATGATCAGGCCACATCAGCTTTAACAGAAGGATTGTTTGTAATTATGTTTTGACCTGAGTGATGGTAAACTAGTTGCTTATGCATGTGAAATGCATGAACTCGTGCCTTTAAAATACCTGTACTTCTCCATGTATCAATTATACTTTGATAGAGGCAACAGGAAAAGCACAGATTGTTTTGCACAGGTTTTGTTTGTCTCCTTTAAAATATTGATTTATTTGTTATTTACTTATTTATTTATTTTAATTATGTTTATGAGTGTGTATGCATAAATGTGTGCAGGTGCCCAAGGAGACCAAAAGAGGGTATTGGGCCGGGCAGTGGTGGCGCACACCTTTAATCCCAGCACTCGGGAGGCAGAGCCAGGCGGATCTCTGTGAGTTCGAGGCCAGCCTGGTCTCCAAAGCGAGTTCCAGGAAAGGCGCAAAGCTACACAGAGAAATCCTGTCTCGAAAAACCAATAAATAAATAAATAAATAAATAAATAAATAAATAAATAAATAAATAATATATATATATATAAATATATATATAAAAGAGGGTATTGGATCCCTTGGAGCTAGAGTGAGTACTGGGAACCCAATTCAGATCCTAAATAACACCATATATATCCTATATAATTGTACTTGCTCCTAACTGCTAATGCATCTCTGCAGCCTTTTCCACAGCAGTGTGACCAGTAATTCCTCTAGCCAGATTGGAATTTAGTGTGCTGTAGGAGACTGCTGTCTAGTCTGTGGGGATGACAGGTGTGTCCTGCGTGTCTGATTCTGTGGAGGTGTGTTGACTTACAGGTCAGATCTGTGTATGTTTTTCACTTAGAAATCAAGTCACTGTTCCTGCTCTGAGCTGCCATAAGCAGACAATATTAATGGATATGGAAATCATAGCAACAGGGAAAGAAAAAGAGCTGGTGAGATGAACAAGGATTCATTGTTAAGCAACTTGAGATTAGTCATGATTTAGCCAATAACTTGCCCAATGTGACCATGGGGAAATCTTCTCAACTTTGGTATAAGCGATAGAATTTTGACAAGCTTAGTGATGACAGGGAGTCTTCAATTATGTGGCAGCTTTAGATTTTGGTAGTGGATGACCAGAAAGTGCTGCAGAAAAATGAACAGACCAACAACGATGAAGTCTTAACTTGAGTTAATGAACAGGATGCTGTGATTGACAGACACATTCAGGTCTGTCGTGAGCACAGCATCAGACAATCGTACTGCCTGTACAGTTGCCACCCTTGGATTGAATAGTTTACAAGTTCTTCTTAGCTTGCTTCATCGATCACTGAAGGCAAAGGTTAATGTAGGACCCTGGGTATTTGCAGAGCAGTGCCTTTTTTTATCAGCTCTAAGAGAAACAGAATAGCAAGGGACACAACATCTGGATTTGGTTACTAGGGAAACAGATTAAAATTGTTACTGAAATTAGGGTCAGAGCCTGGGACTTGGCAGGCACCTAGTAAACCAGGTTCAGGCACATATCCTTAGTAGTCCAATTAACAACACAGTTACTAATGAGAAGCAGAAAAAGGAAATTTACTCACTGGGCAGTTCAGTCATTGGAAAGAGGTCTAGCCAAACCCATTTTTTGGTTTTAATATGAGGTTTAAGTACAAATAGAAAGCTAGTGGCATGCATAGAGAGACAGTCCAATACGTGGACCTACCTGTCACCCTGTGTCAGCTCTAGTCTTGTCTGCAGATAGTCTGACACATCATAAATCTTTTTTTTTTCAGGAGACAAGCACCCCTTCTGACTGGGCCTAGGACCTCAGCCTTTTCCTTTCCATGGCATGAGATACCTGGAGAATTTTTCTGTTTCTACAGATCTAGTGTTTGAAAAGTCTGATAGCCGAAGGGCAAGGCACTTTAGAGTGCCCCTTTAGAATGTCTTCATTCCTGACATGATAATTATATTATCTATGTCAGAATGCACATAACTTCTTTATATTTAAGATTTGAATCTTCTTGCACAGAAGTGGGACCCACTGTGACTGCTAGATTACCTGCTGTCACGCTTTGAAGAGTGAATAGTGCATGGTGAGTACACTAGCTGTAAGCCCTAGTCTGGTAAGATGAGTACACAGAGATGTGTTGGAAGAGGGATCCCAAGACCATAGCGTAGTTGGATAATGACAAAATGTCTCCTAGAAGTGAGGTCTTGGCAGGCTACCACTACCCAGAGGCAGGACAGTCTGGGGACTCTTAAGGAGTGGGAGTTGTATCCCCATGTTGATTGAGGCCCAGGGGCACCAGGATTCTAGCTCTCTGGGGACTCTGTCTATGTCAGTCTTTGAGTCCCTTTGATTATGCGACTTCCCTCTCTTGCTTTATTTTTAAACAGAATTCAAGGAATTCCATGCAAGAAGTTGAAATGAAACTTAAGACATGCAAGCTGAGGTGCTGTTCCGTCCAGGGGACTGTTTATGTTACTCCCCTTCCTTCTCCTTTCTTTTGAGTGGCTTCCCAATGAGAAATTTTCTAAGGAAAATTCATCAGCTTGCCTGTGGCCCTGTGGCTAATGAAAGAGATCTTGAACTGAGATCAGAAACAGTTATCTAGAAAACGAGGGCCGGGAGTGGGCACACCTAGGAGCCAAGCCAGGCTCTGACTTGGTTCTCCTGGAAATCAAGCTCTCTGCCTTGTTTTTCAGCCTCTTTCCTGTCCTCCATCATCACAGTGTTACACAATGAATTGAAGGAGGCATTTGTCCATATTCAACTCTTTACCTTTACAAAGGAGAGACAGAATCAGGCAGGTGAAATGATTTATGGTAAATCATTGTACAACTGTGCCATTTCAAGTGTGTGACCATGCCAAAACAAAAACTACCATGCAACACCAATTAGAGAGGAAGAAACGGCCAGAAAATGATAACAAGGTGCCCAGAAAGCTCATAGACTATCCAGTGCACTGGTGTCCAGACCTGCCTGTAACATGAGGATGCCCTGGGTGAGTATTAAGTGGACGGGCTGATTAGCCATACCAAATACAGCGACGGTTTTTAGAGATGTTGTCTGGAATTTTCTGGTTTTGAAGTTCTCTGTATGACCGGGTGACTTTTACTCCAGACCAAATTGGGAACCTTTGAGCTAGTTCAAAGGTTCATTTACCAATAGATTGAAGCAAAGAATAGGAAAACAATTTCCTCAAAATTATTGTGACAATTCAGTAGAAAACTCAAACTCAAACTCAGGGATGGATCACTATGCCCAGTTGGGCATTGTGCCTCCTAATTTGTTCCCTGCTTCCTGGTAAATTCTTGGTCTCCTGGAATAGTTTACAGCTATCAGTTCTTGTGATAAGGACAAGCAATCCTGGGCTCCACTGGAAAATAAATGATTTCACGGAAGCTTGCTTGACATGTCTTAATAAAAGAGACATGAACAGATTCTACCGGGCTTAGGGAATACCAGTCCTTATATCACCAGCTCTAATCAGTACTGAGCTTACCCAGCAGAAGGAAGTCTGTGATGACTTGTCATGGCTTGCCTAGCTGCACCATGATAACCAAATAGGCATACTGGGAAAACAGCTACCATGTGATTTAAATTAAATGACAAGAACCAGGGAGAAGACTACAGTGGGGTACCCAGAAGCCTCTGAGACTACATATTGCACACATATGGTAACATCTCATCATTGATTACTCTGTAAAATCAGCTGGGTGTTCCCCTGGATGATGTTTGGGTTAAGGGTTGAGTAATAGAGGTGCGCAGAAATGTTTCATTATGAGAAGTTGTTTTCTGGGTGGCAATAACTTTCTAGTTGCTTCTGGGTCTTTACATGTGTTGTGGGGTGTGCATGGAAAATCTCTGACTAGCTCATGAAGGTTATTAGAAGTTGGGTATTTCCCATGCATCTGGATTCCTGATGGCTTGACAGGTATCACAACCCACCCATCTTTGATGTCAACAGAGGCTACATAGTCTGAAACATGGATCCAACTAGGGATGAAAAGGAGTTTATCTGTTCAATTGCCTCATGTTCCTAAATTAACACTATTATCCAAACTTTACTGATGGAGCATGTATTAGTCAGGATTCTCTAGAGGAATGGAGCTCAAAGAATGAATTTATTAGAATGGCTTACAGGCTGCAGTCCAGCTAGTTCAGCAATGGACATCTATCAGTGGAAGGTCCAAGAATCCAGTAGTTATTCAGGCCACAAGGCTGATGTCTCAGCTTGTCTTCAGTGTACACTGGAGGCCTGAAGAAATAAGCTGTAATGCCGGTGAAGGAATGGACTTGCTAGGGAGAGTGAGAGCAAGCTGGTTTCCTTCTTCCATGTCCTTATATAGGCTGCCAGCAGACGGTATGGCCCAGATTAGAGGTGGATCTTCCCACTTCACAGATCCAGATTAGAAGTGGTCCTTCCCACTTCAAATTAAGGAAAAAAAATTCTTCACATATGTGCCCAGCCTTTTGTGTTTACTTAATTCTAGACGTAGTCAAGTTGACAACCAAGAATAGCCATCATAGGGTAGATGAAAAAAAGAACAAAGATTTAGTGTGCCATGGGGGCGAGGGCAGGTCATGTAATAAAGCACTCAGATCTCTGGTTGTCCTGTCTATTCTCTGCCTGTAGTGGATGAAGGATGTGGTATGATTGACATAGTACAGCCTTCCATGGCTATATTCCTCATCAGTGAGTATCCCTAGAGTGCAGGCTACATTCCTCATCAGTGAATATCCCTCGAGTCCATGGCATGTGAAAGACACAGAAATATTTGTCCCAGTTCTTAATGGCCCCTGCCCAGAGTGGCATATGTTAGTTTGGCTTGCCTTTTATTGACTGAAGTAAGCCATGAGTTCTTGTCTTGTCTTCACAATGACATGGAAATCTAGTCCTGCCAAACTTGCAGAGTGAGAGCTGGAACTGCTAGGAACTATCTTTCATCATGCCCAGCTGTTCCATGTTGGCATGTCGGCTCAGTGGCTGTTGAGCACAGTTTGGATGTGTTCAGCAGTATGCCATGTGACATTCTCAGGCTGAGTGACTGCTAATGTTTCACATTTCAAAGTCCACTCACTTAAATTTTGTTAAATTTTAATGTGAGGCGGAGTGGTACATCTACAAAGCTTTACAACATTTCATGCCCTCTGCAGTGTTCTAAACAAAATATATTTTTTTTCTATAGAAACAGAAAACAAACCCATAACAATCCCATAATCTTGCAATTGACTTTTATCTAAATGCCAGGCTATTATGCTAATGATTATGATATCAAGTTATCCACATTAGCTTAGTAAAGTAGAAATGATGATAAAGCTCTCAGTGGGCACAGGTGTTAATTGGTACTTAGGATGATATTTTATTTAATTATTTATGAAAATTACAAATTTATAAGGGTTGGAAATACAACATGGTGATTGCCTAGCATGCATGAGGCTCTGGATTCCATACCCATTCCTGCATAAACCAGGTGTGGTGGTCTGAGAGTAATCCCAGCACTCGTGAAGTAGATCCAGGAAGATCAGAAGTTCAAGGTTATCCTCAGCTACATAGCAAGCTCCAGGATAGCATGAGACCCTGTCTAAGGAAAAACAAAACAAACAAACAAACAAACAAACAAACTTATCCTCTAGGTTAGTGTCGGTCAGACAGTGTGAAATATTTATTTGCGACTCAAAGTTCATGTCATATATAAAGTCGCTTTCATTGTGTATTTGTCACAGTTTTTGAAAAAAATGAGACCAAATACAGTAGACTCCTTGGTTTAATAGTGTGTACTTGTTGAGGTTTGAATGTGGAGCATTCCTTGTAGACTTGTGTTTGCACAGCATTCCACAGCTCGTGGCGCTGTTTAGAGGGTTTCTGGAACCTTTGGGACATGGGCTCTTTGTGGCAGCAGTGGGTCCCTGGGGGGCAGGAGGTGAAGATTATACCTGTGTCTGGTTCTGGTCAATGTTTCCTGCTTCCTGCTTTAGTTGATATGGGAGGAACTTGCCACACACTCTCATTGCCAAGTGGCTGCTCTGCCTTGCCTTCCCTGCCATGATGGACTACACCCACTGGAATCCTGAGCCAAAATCAATCCCCTCCTGAAGTTGCTTCCTTCAAGTATTTTGCTACAGTGACAAGAAAAAACAACACAATATTCTGAACCAAGCATTTTAATATCTTGATGCCAAAATTCATTTTTATTCTGTATTTTTAAAGATGAAAAAATATCACGGTAGGTCAACCATATCATCTTTAGGTCAGTGTAATAAATGGGAGTGTGTTTTATACTCTATGAAATGGCAAATGCATGGTGTAATACATCTCTCCCAAGACACCTGCAAAGGCTGGTGTATAACAGTGGCAAGTGCTGCTTGATAGCCTCTCTGTCCACGTGCAACCTCAGGATCCATGGCGGAGATGGTCTGCACAAATGGCCATCAGTGAGAGAGTGTCCCTGGAGTCAGCAGATCCTGAGTAACTCCATTTTTAGCTTTGAGGATTTTAAACGACTTCTTATCCCCTCCCAATCTCTGAGGTTTCTGCAGTCATATACAACTGAAACCTGGAGCTGTTCCCTCGCTGAGTTCTGGAGGCTGTGGTCCATAGAAGCCCTGTGCTCCCTCTAGCTTCCACAGTCAACAGATTTCTATTTCTTTCCATGGTGAAGGGGACTGTACTCCCACCACTTGTCTGAAGCCCTCTCAAGATGTGCCAAATTTCTAAGGCCAGCTTCTGAAATACTACTGAGCCCCAACTCAAACGACACTGGAAAGACTTAATTTGTGAATGATCGCATACTCACGTAGGAAACACAAGGGATGAATAGGAACACCCAAAGTATCAAATGTATCTTCATTTATCATGACATACTCATCTTGGTTTGTTTTGGGACTCTTGGTTTTTGTGCCACAAGCGTCGTGTCTTTGGAGACACCTCCAGTGGGAAAACAGGGACGCTGTCTGGGTTTAAACATGAAGAAGGAACCTGGTGAGAGTGGAGTCCTCAGCCCCAACAAGGACAGCCATAATCCCTGTGTAGGCAGCATCACAGAAGAGGGGGATGAAGAATGCAAGAGCCAAGGATGGGGAGATGTGCTGGTGCACTCAAGAACTCATTACAGTCGTGATTACTTGCATTAGGTCTGCACAAACCTGGGCCTCTCAACACGGCACCATGGATGAGTGAGGGGCCCATGAGGCCCCACCCCCCAGAGGGACTATTGGCAATTAAATGTTGGCTTGTGGCAGGGAAGCATGGTGCTTTTTTCAGTGGTGTAGTCACAGATGTATCTTCAGTGGTATAGCCACACAGTAACCTCCCACCACACTCAGGCAATTCACTCTAATTAAACCCATGGGGCCGCTCACAAAAGGAAGACAGTGCGGTAGCAGAGGGACTCATTGGGAAGTGCCAGTGGGAGAGGGATGGGCATGGGCGGAGGAGTTGGGGTTGAAAATGACTACAACTCATTGTGTAAATGTATGAGACCGTCAAACAGTTAAACAATAAAGGGACAGGAGACTGAATCTGGATGATGTCTATGCGTGTGCTTTCTTCTCTACAGGTCACTTGGAATGCGTGTCATATGTGTATATGTGCTCACATATAGGTGCATGCACGCAAAGATTCACAATATGGTTATCTGCTGCCCATCACCCTCGCCCTTTTACTTACCATTGCCCTTGCCCTCTCCCACGTCATTAAACTTTCTGTTATTTCCTGTGCTGGGGATTGAACCCAGGGCTTGGCACATAGTGGACAAGCTTTCTACCCATGAATTGAATCCTCTTTTGACATTCTTTATATTTTGGGTTAACGTAAAGTATTGAGGAT
>CABHPH010128007.1:0-15757 GCA_902168325.1 Peromyscus nudipes | reverse complement strand
AGAGAGAGAGAGAGAGAGAGAGAGAGAGAGAGAGAGAGAGAGTTTGTGAGTTTGTTAGTGATCTGACTGTCCCGGAGGTGCTCAATACCCCTGCAGGGATGAGGGGTTTCTCCTATGCTGAGCAAGTGCTGGGAGCTGCTGTGAATCATGTGCAGTAACACTGTGGATATCTTTGTGTTGGAGGAGTCTAGTTTTCTCTTGACCTCTCCACTCTGAGTGTTTTACTTGCTTTTTATAGACTTGTATCCTGCTCCTTGATATCAGATGGAAGTCCAGGAGATGAAAGAAATTCCTTTCGTTGCAAGCTATGGTCTAGGTATGATGAAATAAGATCTCCAGTCTGCAGAGTAGGCACTGAGCCTTGGGGAAGTTTCCAGGAAGCGAAAAAGGGAACCTGTGGGCTGAAGCTGCACAGAGTCTTCCACCCACTTCTGAGGATCCCAGGGTGAGATAGGGAAAGGAGGAGCAACCTGGCTCAGTCGAAGAACAGGAAGTGCTCTGACTTGGATCGTCCTGCTGGCTTCACTTCCTTTGCCTTGACATGTTCTGTAGAAAAGGAGGGAGAAAGGAAGCCATAGTCCTCAGAGAGGTGAGCAGATCAAGGTCCTTGCAGCACTGACCCAACCAGCCTTCTAGTCTCCAAGCCTTGTTAAATGAGGACATTGGCTGAATGGAGGACTATAGGAGTCTTACCAGGAGAAATCTCGAGGGTCTGGATATCAAAGCTGGAGGACTCGAGAGGCTATGGACACACACACATACCAGAGCAGGTGTCTCACAGGCACAGACAAGGTGTGAAGAGCTCGGATGTGGCTTCTGCTGAAGACTGGCTCCCTCCAGTGGACGGTCCGTGTACAATGGGAAATTCTACAGCACACAGCACAGAGAAAAGCTGCACCAGCTACCGGTGTGGAGCATCTTTCTGTCCGGCTTTGCCTATGCTCCATGCATCCCTACGCTGCCTGCTCCTCCTGGCCCTCACCATCAACTCCTTGAGTGGTTGTCTTTTCCCCTTCATTATTTCAAATCCCAGAAAGGATTTGAGACTTGACTTTCATCCTCCCTTCTCCATACACCCAGCACTGCTCAGATTTACATATTAGACAAAAGCGTTTTGGTGGTCTGGGTTGCAGGTTCCAGTCAGCTGACAGCAGGCATGATGGGCAGGCCTCCCCTTCTTCCTCATATCATGAGGGGGTTTACCCAGTCATCCTGTGGTCCCAAAGAGAACCTCTAATGAAAAACTGCAATACTTGGCTATTGCAAAGGGCACAGGGGCCCCAACCAGAGGGCACGTGATATCTTTTGGGGGTATTGGATCAATAGGTCAAGGATATAGGTCAAGGATAATAACTTGAACTTCTTCAGGATGAAGGCTTAGAGCATTTGCTGTCTTGAGACCAGGCAAAATGCTCACTTGTGCCTACTAGGTAGATGCCCCGTGCTCGCAGCCATGGGGAACAGAAAAGGAGGGAAGAAATGAAGCTGTAACTCAGTTTTAATGTCCAGAACCAGGGGGCAGTACTGCCAGAAAGGTTCAACGAGTTGACCCATGAAAAGTGTTTAACATTGTATGTGCGGGAATGTGTGTGGGTATTTGTAGGCGTGCCCTGTGTACATATATTTGTGATGGCTAGAGACTGATGTTAGTTGTCTCTCCCTATTTCTTCTCCACCATGTTTTTTTTATTTCAGATAGCGTTTCTTCTGGAACTTGCAGCTTGCTGATTCAACTGCCAACAAGGCCCAGGTTTTTATGTGAGTGTTTGGGATCTGGATTCAGGTTCTTGTGCGTACACACCAGGAATTTTATTGACTGAGCCGTCGTCTCCAGCCCTGAAGTGTTTTGTCAGTAACTAGTATTTAATAAGTTCTCAGTAATTTTAATAGTCACTGGGATGAGGAACGTCAGAGGAAACGTGGGATGCTGGGAGTGCCAAGTATAAGAGATCAATTCTCAAAAATTTCTCCCAAAGAGTGATTAATGCTTCTGAACCGGACATGGCAGTGGGCTTCATTTCCAAGGAATGGCTGTGTTCCAGAAAAGATAGATAAGGAATGCCAGATAGAGGAAAGAGGTCTAAGGTCTCTTGCCAAGGATTCAGAGATCTCTGGATCTGAGGAGTGTGGCTAACATGGCTCAGAGCCTGACAGCCTGAGTGGCCTGAGTCAATGGCTGAGTGTTGATGACATCAGACAGTTGGATTGCTATTGCCATTTTGAACTCTTAGTCCAAACTGCAGCTCACTACCACCCACAGGGCTTCAGTGGGTCATGTCAGGCCAACACTTGAGCTTTGGCCCTGGCAGCTACCCTGGCCAGCTCAGTTGCCCTCTGGGGAACCAGTGGCTGCCTGTCTTTGTGTATTTCTCTTTTGTGGTGGCTTTGTGCAGCAGCTGTTTAATGTGGATGTAAGTCATTTTTTCCATTACTGGAGAATGGCAAGAAGGCGTGTGGTCAGTTCTAATGAGAGCTGGGAAAAATTCACCCAGTTGGGAAGAGATTCCCTGGCTTTCTACCGGATTTCCAGAGAGTACAGATGATAAGGGACACACAGCCGGAGATCTGACTCCTAGCTTTGCTCGGTAGCTGTCTCAGCCTCCCCCACCCCTCAGGGCCATATAACTCGAGGGAGAACTGACTAGGACCCCAAAGCTGACTGTGTTCCATCCCGTCCTTCTCCAGAAAGGAAAAGTGAGGGCTTAGGACAAAAACAAGATGTTTAAGACATCGGTGGCCCTGTGTCTCATACAGTGGTCCTGTGCCTGTCCCCTGAGCCTATCTGTATCCCTAATGCCTGGGCTTCAGTTTAGTTACCTACTAAAGAGAATGCATTGGGATTTGCTACAAGTCTTTCTCAAAGTTGCTTGGCACTCCATAGAGCAGTGCTTCTGGACTTTCCTAACGCTGTAACTCTTTAATGCAGTTCCTCATGTTGTGGTGACCCCCCAACAGTAAAATTCTTTCATTTCTGCTTCACAACGGAAATTTGCTACTGTCACAAATCATAATTTAATGTCTTATATGCATGATATCTGGTATGTAACCCCCCCAAAGAAGAGGTTGAGATCCACAAGTTGAGAACAGCTGCATAGAAGAAATGTTTATACAAACCCAGTTTTAATGCAGAAGTATAAACAACGGATGCTTAATTAAATATTGATGGCTATTCTTGTAAAATGTCTTCTTCATGCCAGGACTTTAGAGTTCGTGTGTTAATGAGTTTTAATCCTCATGATAAATCTCTGGTGTAAACACTGCTTTTCTGGTGGTTATTATAAAGCTCTTAGTATCAAAGTTTAGTGAAGCCGGGTGCTTTTCCCACAGGAGACAAAGCCTATGGAGGTGTCCTTTACCCTTGCTGCACACATACCTACACCCTTAAACATACAGTACTGCTTGATCGTCATTCATGAAAGCCTTTGTTGACAGACATCTTTATCCCTTCTTTTCCAGTGTGATTAAGTGTGGGGTGTCAGAGCTGCAGAAAGCCCTGCTGTGGTGTGGCAAAAGAGAGTCTCTGGAGGAAGGTCTGTGCTTGGGGGTCAGTGTGACAGCTCAGTGGATAGAGGTGTTTGAATGCAGACTTGAATGATCCGGGTTTTATTGTTGCATTGCACATGGTGGCAGGAGAGAAATGATTCCTGTTTGCTGTCCTCTGACCTCCACACATAAGCCATGCCATATGTACATAGGTATGGACATGCACCACACACACACACACACACACCCACACACACGCACACGCACGCACACGCACACGCACACTTTAGAATCTGTGCTTTTGGACACATCTCTGACTATTTAATAAACATCTGAATAGAAGCTAGGCATATAGGTCTTAACTAAACTTATACCCCATTTGTGGCAGTGGAGACTAAAGCCCAGAAAGAAAATGTGAGCTACAGAACAAAGCTATAATGAGCCAGCCTTGCCTCCCACTACTCTTTGTCTTGGCTGCCCTGTTGCTCTGCCTAGAGCTCCACCAGGATCAGGAAAGACATTCCCCTATCTTTGGTGGTGCTGGTGGCCTGTGGGTTTCTACTGACTATTTCCTTATGAATTGGCAATGGCTGTGGGAAACAGAATGACTCTGTAACCAGTACTGCCTATCATGAACTGGGGTTAAGAAATCCACTAAATCATGGTGTGGGGTGACCCAGCAGCAGTCCCCTGGGAGATGAAGCTATTGGTCCACTGGGATGAACACAAACAAGACACAGTAAGCCAGAGGAAAAGATGGCTCTGATCTCCACATCGGCCACTCTGCCATGACACTTACTCTGCTCCCACTCTGGCTGCCTGATCAGTCACTTATGAAAAGTGATGGTAGAGCAAGGCTGAGCTTGGTTCCTGAAAGTTTTAGCCTTACATGTGTGGACAGAAGACGGACATGGGTATCAATTATTCTTCTACCCATCTCTGAGTAGCCTTAAAGGACAGAAGTAGAAGGAGCATCTTCCCAGCAGATACAGTTTAGGGATATTTTCTGCTCACTTGTTTGTATAGAAAGAGAGGATGACTGGGGTTAGAATGTAACCACTCAAGGGCACTTTAAGGACAGAGACAGTGTTCTGAGATTTGTGTCACTGGATTTGGCCACTGTGTGGTCACCACAAGGTACCCAAAATGAACCTATTGGCACTGCCCATGTACACCCAGGCTGTGTGGTACAAGCTACAATTCTGTGAGATTTCCTCTGGCAAACCATTTCCCTCCATGATCGGCTTTCTTCAGTTGCCTTCATAGATGCACCCAGAGGTCTGCTGCTCAATCTTGTAGATCATTATGAAAATCAATCCTTGAACCATGTGAGAGTCACCTGGAGCTAGCCCGAAATCCAACATCATCCTCAGGTCCAGCCTTTTCAACATTGAAAACTGTCATGCTTTAGCCAAGATCACCATGGAGCTGAGCGGGGCATGCTTCTGTGTGCCTCCAACTCAGTCATCAGAACTTTCTCTGATGCAGGCGATCTTGAACTTAACCTTAGTTTCATGGCCTTTAATGAAGCAGAAACTTGAATGGCTTCCTTTGCTTTGTGTTTGTTGTTCAAGATGGCAGCTATGATAAACTAGGACAAGGTTGGAGAGTGTCTGCCTCTGTTTTTCTACCTTGTCAATCCTTAATCACTTTTAATTTCATTTCCAGGTCAGTCATTTGATGGGGCCACTTACTGAGACCATCTGATATGCTAATAGGCTGTCACAAACAGGACGGTGTGAGATTGTATCAGCACCAGAGAAAACGATGCAATCAAGAGACACAGTAAGTACGAATTGCTTGAGGTTGCTGATGGTGGAACACAGCCCACCGTTTACAATTCACTTAAAAAAGAAAGCATAACTGGAAGCAGCATATTTTCTCTACAAGCAACAGTGAAAGGTATAGCATAGTAAATAAACCCATGAGCTAGCAAGTCATAATTCACTGTCATTGTGAAGGATTATGTACTGTGCATACCTCAGACACTGAGGATCCATTTCCAAGCCCTTGCAATAAAATGATATCCCAGAGAAGAGAGGCACATGAATTTTGTTGTTGTTTCTCAGTGCATATAAAAGCTAGCTTTAGATTCTGCAGTAGTCCATTAAATGTGTATTAGAATCATATCTGAAATCACTGCACATACCTTAAAAAGTCTCATTGATGGAAAAGGCTAATGACTATCAGGGCCTTTATTGAGTCATAAGCTTATTGCTGGTGGGGGATCTTGGCTGGGTATCAATGGAAATCGACTGACTAGACTGGCCACTAAATGTTGGGGTGGCTGGGGTAAGCATTATTTTTCTTAGATTTGTTCACGTTCATTTTATGCATATGGGTACTTGGCTTGCATGTGTGTCTGTGCACCACGTACATGCAGTGCCCTCATAGACCAGAAGAGGACATCAGATCCCTTGGGATAGGAATTACAGGCAGTTGCGAATCGCCATGTGAGTGCTGGAAGCTGAGCCTTAACCACTGAGCCATCTTTCCAGCCTCCCTGAGCCAGCAATGGAATTTGCCGTGCTGACTTTTTCTCTCATGGGGGATTTCTCTGCAATGGATGACACCACTCAAAAGTTTGTCGTGCAGTAGACTTTCTTGAAAAATTGTTTGAAGTCAAACCCTTGTAAACCGTACCATGTTATCAGCTAAGTTTATGGGAGATCCTAAAGCTGCCCCTACCGTCACTTCAACAGTGTTCACAGCGCCTGCACTGGAAGCTGATTCATGTCAAGTTCTAGGTGTGTCTCCCTGTGCAAGATCTCCTGAGCCTTCTCCTCCTAATGCTGTCTGCAGTTAATTGGAACACCATTGGGTGGCCTGTGACTATTTGTGTGGTCGCAGATAATGATGGTAGGTTTGGATGGTTTTTAAGGGGCCTGATCAAAGAGAAACAAAACTTCAACTGAAGGAAGAGGCATAGTGCACGTTTTTACAAGACAGCACACAGCACATGAAGTTATGCTGACCCCAGGGAAACAGAATGGTCCAGTCATTGACACTGACAAACCTCTGATATTTGTTAACACCGTGCTGGGACAGTGAGAACATAATTAAATTAGTCATAGGAGCAGGCTTATATAATGCACAGGCCCCATGGCAAGAGCTCCTGCCCACCAAGATTGATGTAGCTGATGGTGTGGCAGGCTAGTAACGAGGCTAATGCTGAGCCCTGCTGTGGGACCATCCATCCAGGAAACTAAACAGCTATAGCAGAAACTGTGCATCTGATTAATGTATACAGGTTCTACCCTGAAAACGGCAATGATTCATCTTAACTGAAACAAACAACTTTCAGATGCGAGTTTGCCATTTTTGGCTCCAGTACCTCAGCCAGCACCATTTCCTGAGATTCCGTGTAGAGTGTTTGTCCTTGGCATAACGTTCCACTTCACATCACTGTAGAATACCAGGCACACTGCCGCAAATGAGGTGTGTCACTGGGTTGTGCTCATTGGATTCATGGATCCAATCCAGTACCTACTTTTCCCTAGGAGCTCCCAGCAAGAGAGTGTAATGAATGGTCTGCTGAAGCTACAGCTCAGCTACTGGCTTGGAAAGAATACCTTGCAAAGATGGACTCCATCCTTGAGAATCAATGCATACCCCAAAGTCATGACAATATGGTATTGTAACCCTAGTAGGTAAAATCCACGATCCAAGAATCAAAGACAGAAATAATAGTGACCCCATTTTTCATTTTTTCTCAGGCCCCTCTACAGGCATTTGTGTTTTCTGTTTCTACCCATCAAAGTGATGTGGTTTAGAAATCTTGATTCAGAAGGGAAGAATACATCCATGTACTCTGGAACATCTCATGGAATATCAAGCTACAGCTGTGTTATCACTTGACACTTGCAGGTCAACAGAACTAGACGCAAGGAGAAGGTGGTGGAAGGCATCCTCACCTGGGCTGGGGGTGGGCCCTGATCCTTAAAGGCAGATAGAGCTACTTCTCCTCACTAAGCATCTTTGGCGTCTAGGTAGCATATGCATCTATTTCCTGATGTTCCTTCACCCAAGGCTGGCAAGTGGATGAGAACAGCTGCCACAAGCTGGCCTTCAGAAGAACAAGATGACCGGAGGTTCAGCCCTCATGCATGGAGGCCTTAGTCAACTGTAAAGTCAAGCTGCCTGGCCTAGCCTAGGTGTTGGCTGAGGTTGGGGTAACTGTAGAATGAGGATTCAAGAAAGATGAGCACCATTTACAGACTCAACAGCACCCACAGAGGTTGGAAGCAGATTGAAGTTTAACTCTGTTGACCTTTCTCTTGCAAGTTTTCTGGGGGTGGGGCCTGGAAGACTTCTAGAATTTTCTAGATCTCATGTGAGCAAATGGATTTGAACAGAGATAAGGGAGGGCCCTAATGTAGTCTGGTGTGCTTCCCAGGTTTTCCCTCCCCAGGACTGAAGCTCTCCTTCAGTGTGTGAGCTGCCAACAGTTCCCCCTAGGTCTCCACCACAGGACCTTACCCTAAAGCCTTCAGCCATCACAAGAAAGGGAGTATATAAGAGTTGAGCCCCACACTTTGGGTTAGCCTCATTGTGATGCTCTCTATAGGATTAGCTGGCTATGACTACATTATGGTAAAAATTCTCTGTTTTCCTCACTTTCCAGCGCTCTGCCTGAATATTATCATCTAGGCATTTGCTTCCCAGAGAGATCAATGACAGCCCAGGTCTTGGTTGGGGTCTGTACAGCAGCAGAAGGCTTCAGCATGCAGAGCTTTGCATATCAGACTTCCTGTTCCAGAGACAAGTCATGCTATGATCTGCTGGAGGCAAAACTGATTTAAGATCCTTCAAAAGATAAGAGAGAAAGCTTGGTATAAGGAATGATGTGACCAAATTCTATTTGGTCCTTCACATAAAAAGGGAATCTCTCCCCTTTGCTCCTCTTTTCTGATGTTTCCTTGGCATCCGTGGGTCTGCTGTTCCCAGTGGGCTGCCCTATGGCCAGTTGATGGCTGGTATATGCCTCCTGGGCATGCATCTCATCTCTGGTTGGTGTTCAGAGCTGCTCTGCTAGGCTATAGAAGAAAGAGATAAGGGGCTTTTATTTGAAGTCACGTCCATGACTTTCCTGACTGGGAGACATTATGTAGTTGCTACTAGAAGTTGTCTCACAGAAAAACTTCCAGAAAGGTTCAGTGTAAGATATAACAAGGATTCCAGTTACTCAGCATGTAGAGTCCTTTGCCAGCCTTTCTTGTCCCTGTGAGTGGAGATCACAATATAATCAAGAGTCTTCTCTCATTGTGGATGATTTTATGTGATCATTGGCTAGAGTTCCTAGTTTCCTACTTAAAAGAGTACATACTAACACTACAAAGACCCAAAATAACAGTAAAAGAGATCTCTTACAGTTATAAACTGATCATCCACCTTCCAGAACATCATTCTCCTGGGTGCCTCAATGCTGATCTCTTTATTGCCTTGTGCAATGGTGACCTCGGTCCCAGGAGAGCTTGGTGTGATGGTATCTCTTGGGGCTCTGCAATGTAGTGACCCTACTGTACACAGCAAATTTCAGGCCCAGGACTGGCAGCTTCAAATGATACAGTTACACAAGCAAGCAGCCATGACCTTTTCAACCCTTGGGGACAGAGCTGGTCTCTATGGCTAGGCATCAGTTATGTGAAGACAGAGAAGCTGATCCATCTGAGATGCAGATTGGAGTTGCTCACACAGGAAGAGGAGCCCTGTCTCCTTTCAAATGTTCTCTCAAATGTGTGGAGTTGGAGTCTAATGTTGCTCTCTTTAGTTTGCTGGGTTAGGGGGTAGCTTTAATTGTAGCTTGGGAAGTTTCTGCCACCAGTTTCTCAATATGCAGCACTTCATCTGTCATCGGGCTCCTCTTGTGGTTACCCCCTCCCCGTCTATCTACCAGCGATCACCCTCCACCCACACACACAGCTTCTTGCCTTCCTAATGTAATACTAAGTCATCCACTTCTCCCTCTTGCTCTCAACACTTCTACCCATAGCCATTTATTTTAACTTAAGTTTCTCTAGCCATAAACCTTTTCTTCTCACTAACTGCAAACACTATGTGTTCTGACCAGGGTAATGGTTTACTGACTAGGTTATATTTGTTTTCTAAGAGGAATTATTCATAGCTCCCATTGTCTCTGAAAAGTACCCTAATTTGGATGATAAAATATTATGTTCACCCTACTTACCTCTATCTGAACTCCCCACCCTGACAGCCTGGCCTCCATGGTCTTTCCAGATTTTCTCATCATCTCAGACATCTATACCCAGGGGAGGTACCCAGTGAATTTGACAGACATTACTCACCCTCACTCTTAGGCGTTGGCTGAAGCAATGACTCTTCTCTGTCTGGACTGAGATACCTCCTGGAGCCCCCTGCCCAGCAGCCTACCCATCTACACATAGCTTAATCTTGTGATAGCTCATCTTTTAATATAGAAAAAATCTAGAATCACACAGGAGAGATACTCTGGTCTTGTCTGTGAAGGGATTTCCAGAAAGGTTAAAATGAGGAAGGAAGATTGACCTTGGGGGAGGGGCAACACTATCCCTGAGCCAGGGTGCACAAACAGGAGAAAGTGAGCAGATGCATCCTGACTACAGAGCCAATGAGATCAGTCTGCATCAGTCTTGCATCCTGACTACAGAGTCAATGAGATCAGTCTGCATCAGTCTTGCATCCTGACTACAGAGCCAATGAGATCAGCTGCCTCATGCTCTTGTTGCTGCAGATAATTGTGCTCTTGCCATAGTGCCCACCACAGTGGACTGGACCTTCAAACTCTGAGCTGCAATAGACCCTTCCCTCCTTAAGATGGTTTTTGTCGGGTAGTATATCATTGAAGCCTTCACCCAAGCCTGTTGTCCAGGTCACCTGGCTCCCTGTGCTTTCCCGTGTCTGCAGTGTCTGTGTGGTCTGGGTTGCAGGACAGAGAAGTAAGGTCGGGGTGGAGCCTACCACAGGCGGTTGCAATGGGTCACAGGGGAAACCTGGAATAAGTGTGTGTTCCATCATGGTGGAGGGCTCCAGAAGAGTGAGTGACTGAGGATCATGCAGTTGGGACCTTGTTGATAGGAGCAAGATTCCCAGGCTGAGCACAGGTATAGTGGGGGACTCCGACAGAGTGACTGGCTCAGTGTGTGTGTGTGTGTGTGTGTGTGTGTGTGTGTATGTGTGTGTGTGTGTGTGTGTAGTTGGGACCTTGCTGATAGGAGCAAGAATCCTAGGGCCAGAATGGAACATCTGGATTTCAATCAACACCAGGCATGCCCAAGAGTCCTTTTTTAAGGAAGAAAGCCCCACCTCACAAACAGTTCTCCACCAACTGCCACCTTTACGCCACCCCTGCTGAATGGGATTTCCCACAAAAACCACAACCGAGTAGTCATAAGATATGCATGGATTTTATGAATGTCCAAACCAATTCACTTCCATTTAATACCACACACCGTACATCCCCAGTAACGATATCCTCCTGGAAATATGAAAACACTTCCACAATGGTGGTCTTTACCAGGTAAGTGGGGAGAAGACCACAGGAAGACTTAATTAGGACTCACAGAGAGACAGGAATCTCCTCAAAGCTTTATATCTTAAAAACGATATGTAAGGAAAAGTTGTAGTAAAATATTTGATTACATATAATGAGTATATACTAATAAATGACATTTTGGCTAAGCATGGTGGCATATGACTTTAATCCCAGCACTTGAAAGGCAGAGGCAGGTAGATCTCTGTGAGTTTAAGGTCAGCCTGGCCTGCATATTGAGTTCTATGTCAGTCAGAGTGATACAGTGAGATACTGTCTCAAACAAAGAAGCAAAAAAGAACTGATATCCATGAAAAAAAAATACGTTTTCAAACTCCAATTATTTAAATGTAACATGTTTTAAAATGTCAATATTTTAATTAGTCTGTATTAATTGTGCAAAACAATGGATTGTATCATGACATTTTCCCACATGTCTATAAGGTGCTTTGATCATATTTACCCATCTATTATCCTCAATTATCCCCATCCTGTTCCATCCTATTCCTCAATAATCTGACATCTACTTTCATGCCCCCCTTTAAGATTTTGCATATTCAAGAAATTACACAACCTCTTCAAGTCTGGCTTATTTCACTGAACATAATGACTTCCAGTTCCATCCATAACTAAATGAAGCCAAGTCCTTGGGGAATGGTGCTGAGATGACCTCGGAGCACATCTTAGGAATGGAGAATGAATCAAGCATTCCTTTGTCTCTGGGTGAGTCTCAAAAGAGAGGATTGTTTATGGTTTTGGAGTCTGGAGGATTTGGTCCAGGTGCTTTGTGGCATCCTGGACCCACTTCTTCTTGGGGTCAGCACAGATCTCTTTGCCCGACTTGGTCTTGAAGCTGTAGAAGAGAGCAAACAGAGAACGGGAAACAATGAAAATTCTCCCCCTTTCTTCTCAAACTCTCTCAGATCATTTGCTATGGGGTGCAGAGGTCACTGTGGTACAAAACAATGGTCAGAGGAAGGATGGGACTCCAGGCTTGGCTTCTCTTCATCTGGAAGAACTAATATGGCCAGGAGCCAGCTCCCACGCAGAGAGCTGGGAATAAAAGCCTTTTGCGCTGTGAACTATCATGGATTAGGTTACAGATGTCAAACTGTCTGATTCTTTAATCAAGACAGCTCTTGACTGTGTGCCTTGGAAATGAGTTTGGGGCCAGAGGTTTGTGTGTGCCATGGTGGGGGTGGGGTTGTCTACTCACAGTATGGCTTTCAGGGTGCATCTGCTGTTGGAGATTTTTTTGTAGCTCTTCAGTAGTGATTTGGGGATCTTCTTACTGGTCATAACAAAGCAGCAGGTAGATGGGATGGAGCCTAAGTTTGGGGAGAAGAGAATGGACAGGAAGAATGAGCCATCTGTGATCCGTGGGTATTTTCAGACAGGACTTTGTAGGAAGAAAGTTAGGAGGTAAAAGTGCATGGGGGGTTGGGGGGAGGGGTAGGTAAAATCATAAAGCACTGTACCTTTGACGGGGTACACTCCCCTCCCCCATGGTCCTCTCCAAAGTGGGGACCCACCATCTCTGACAAGGTGTAATGGACATTATATTGGTAAACTGTGCTATATTGCTGAGCTCTCTGAGAAACTGGCTCCGGAAGCAGGTTTACCCCCTCCCTGCATTTCAGACCTAAGCATGTTTATGTCAAGTTTTCCCCAAGACTTGTCTGGTGATGGGATGAGTGTCTAACTCTGTGACAGAGAGGAGAGAACAGCAGAACAGACCACGAGGAACAGCAGTGTGCCCCAGAGAAAAGCTAGAAGGGAAACGGTCACTAATAGGACTTGGAGAAGTACTTGGTGGGGGCTTCCAGCTGACTGCCTCAGGGGCTTTCTCATCCAGTTTCTGCTGGTTTTCAGCCCCCAGTTTGATAATGTTACCTTTATCTTGTAATTTTCTCTCTAGGGAGGGGCATTTCTACTGGGTGTTTTGAGCACTGGATCTGGTGGTTTTCTCTCTCTCTGTCTCTCTCTCTGTCTCTCTCTGTCTCTCTCTCTGTCTCTGTCTCTGTCTCTGTCTCTGTCTCTCTCTCTCTCTCTCTCTCTGTGTGTGTGTGTGTGTGTGTGTGTGTGTGTGTGTGTGTGTGACTTTTATTTTTACCATTGCTTTGACTTGGTATGTATTTAAGAAATACACTCATCCATTCAAAACTTCAAGTGTTGCTACACAGACCACTCCCCAGGCGATACAGAATATAATTGGCATTGTCAGCAGGATCTAATAGCAGCCATTTCCGTTTTAAAGGAGTGACTCTCATTCGTTTTAAAGGAGGCATAGACAATGAGAACCAGTGACAGAGGAAGTAATGATGTGTCCATAGACACCTGGCTTCCCTCTGTCCACCACTGAAACAAGGGAATGACCATCTTCTGTACCTAGAACTGTAATTTCAGGGTTAACATGTAAAGATTTTGTCTCTCTGTGAACATTTCCTTTGGCCTTTTCTTGTTTACCGAGTGTTCACTGATCAAGGTCATTGATTTCCCTGCAGGTCCTGGCCACAGTGCTAGGACTTTCTCAAGATGGTAAAACCAGAAGGGAGAAATTTTTTTTAAAAAATCAAGTGGTAAGACAGTTTGTCTGCAAACTGCAGAAACAGACAAACAACATCCCAAACCGAAAAAACTTGGTAGCTTAGTAATATGTATGGTAAAGCAATGTTAATTTGCTATACAGTAGCATGTATATAATTTGCATTCAACTATTACTTTTTACAGAAGCTAATTTTTAAAGTAACTAGATGAAAGAGAGGGTTTAAAAGAATGTAAATATGATATTTTGTCTTTTATTAAATGGGTAAATTAAAAAATAAAGATGATTTTGGGTAATAAGACAAAATGAAAAAGCTTAAATTCAAGTCACAGGAGGTATGAGTGAATTGTACAAGGTGCATGGGGAATGGGATTTAAAGATACTGTAGTTGTGATGACTGAAAGTTATTAAAATTCCTACAGGTATTGATCTGCTCATGGCAACATTTACAAAAACTGATTCAAAAACCAAAAATCAAGGTAGTTATTTGTACCTTTGCTAACTTTGTTAGTCTGGTTCATACTTGGGAAAACTATGTTTAAGCAAAATCAGGATTTCTTTAAAATTTTCTTTGTCTAAGCTTTATTTAAGTGTTACACAAAAGTTAACAATATGGAAATGGTAAAGCTGCCCTCCTGGGAGTCTGGCAACCACAGCTTGGAGGCCTATATCATCCTGGAGAAGAGGGCCAGAAGCTAGAAGCAATATTTGCTTGTGGCCTCCAAGGTCACCAGAACCTGGATATTGGGATCCCTCTAGGCCACCAGTCCTCTTGATTGGAGAGGCCACAGAATCTCCAGAGACTGGAGATAAGCAGCGTGTACCCTGCAGGAGGGAGAGTCGCCAGAACCCCACATGTTTCCTGTGCTTCTGAAGGAAGCCATATGGGCAGCGGGCTCTGACCCCTGGCTACAGAGAGCACAGTAACCGGAAACAAACAAAGTCGTGGAGCCAAGGGGCTTCTCCCAGCAACCAAGAGTAATGGCCAAAGGAGGATCCTGTGACTTAAAAAGAAGTTTTTCTGTGGTTAATTACGTGGTCTTATACAGCCATCATAAATGGTAGTATAACCACAATGGAGACAGCCATCCAGAAGACCAGCTTGGGCCAGTCTAAAAGGGGCAATCTGTCAAATTCCATAAAGTTACTAACTGGTTTCACCTGTCCGATGTTAAGCCCTGTGTTCCATAAGACATTCAAAACTACAAAAGAAGAACGGCCCACTACAAAACAGCAAGCCAGCTGAGGACTTACACTTTCTCTTTAAAAAACACCCCTGACTCCAGATAAACATCTATGCATACCAGGTATGTATTTATTTGTCTGCAAAGCCATTCTTAAACACTCCCTGCCTCCTTAAATGGCTAAATGGGTGTGTTTCTTCCATAAATCATTCAGAAGACACCAGACCCTTTACTACTTTAATTCTACTTAGTTTCTTTGGTCCTTCATTTATGATTGATGTCATCCAGATTCTAAGCCCTAAAACTTCAAATAATATAGACAAAAGCTGCTAACTCCTGACCACCATGCTCGCCTCCTTCTACTGAGGGCTGCTGGGTCACCCAGAAGAGTGCCATACATTCATTCCACAGCGTATTAAATCAATCCACCTTATTTGTCCCCAAATTACAGAGATAGCAGTGCCATGTAAAAGCATGCAAGAAATTTAAGGGCTGAACACACTGTACGTTATATTGCTCAATTGTTACGTGTTGTTTGAGCTCACTAGAAGCTGTCTATCTCACAGAGTTTTTAAAGATCTCCTTGCTTGGGGATGGACTAGCTGCCCCGCTCCCAAACTCTGCGGTAGGAGAGGTGGAACGGTCAGACGCAAGAGTAAAAATATTATGTCCTTAAGAACAATTAAAAGATGAATTGTTGCCAACAGAGGCTATTATCGTTTCTTCTCTGATACAAAAGTACTTGTCAGGGGAAAGAAAAGCCAGATGTTCAGCCACGGGAAGCTCATCCATGGAAGAAAGTGCAAAAGGGGAACTCTCTGTTCCGACCTCCCAGTCAGTTTCAGATGGACGTTAAAAGCCTCCAACTTAGCAGTGTACTTTCTGTTATTACTTGCTCTTTGGTTTGGAAGCCTCACCTGAGGGACCCTATCTGTTGGGAACCCCAAAAGAGTGTCTTAAAGGGGCTTCCCTAGTCAATTTCTGCTGAAGGTTTTGAATACTAGAGTTGATATTTTGC
>CABHPH010128005.1:24532-47070 GCA_902168325.1 Peromyscus nudipes | reverse complement strand
GAGAAGGAGGAGGGTTTATGTGAGCTAGAGTTGTTGGGACCAGGGATGGATGGAATACAGGGACAAGTGGCCAAACGAATGGAAACACATGAACTGTGAACCAATGGCTGAGGGGCCCCCAACTGGATCAGGCCCTCTGAATGGGTGAGACAGTTGATTGGCTTGATCTGTTTAGGAGGCATCCAGGCAGTTGGACCGGGTCCTGTGCTCAGTGCATGAATTGGCTGTTTGAAACCTGGGGCTTAGTAGAGACCCTTGGCTCAGCCTGGGAGGAGGGGACTAGACCTGCCTGGGCTGAGTCTACCAGGTTGATCTCAGTCCTCGGGGGAGTCTTTGCCCTGGAGGAAATGGAAATGGGGGGTGGGCAGGGGGAGGGGGGCGGGGCGAGAGGTGGGAGAATGGGGGAATCTATGGCTGATATGTAAAGTTGAATTATATTGTAAAATAAAATAAAATAAATTCAAAAAAAATAAATAAAAATAAAAAAAGCATTTACATTGTACATAGTTCAGTGAAAATCTTCATTTATAATGGAGGCTCAAAAGATAATAGCCACTAGTGTTATTATAAGTATTTATTTGATATTAATATATTATTGTTATAATCTATAGATAGATCAGTAGAACTTCCAACAGCTATTAGATTTTCATGAAGGAACTAAACTGTGTTTTACAGAACTTGCTGATTAACACACTGAATGTATTGGGGAAAATGTTATTAGGATACACTGATTGTTCTCTTTCAAAGACTCAATAAAGAAGTCAAGAACAAGGCAAAAAAAATACTACTTTTTGTTTTCTTTTGTTTCAAAGACCGATAGTATTTGGCTTTACCCTAGGCTCCTGGACTATCTGGTCTCTGAATCTTGGTCACCCAAGAAGTGTCAGGCATGGATTCCATCTCAAGGGATGGGCCTTAAATCAAATCAGACATTGTTTGGTCACTCCCACAAGCTTTGTACCACCACTGTCCTAGCATATCTTGCAGGTAGGACTCCATTGCAGATCAAAGTTTTGTGCTGGCTTGGTGTTTGTTTTTCTCTTTTAGTAACATGCAGAGGACCTTCCTGTACCAAAGACACTAGAACATAGGGCTGAAGACTCCATGTAGTCACCAGCTTTACTTCTCCATGTTCAATGAATTGTGTAAGCATTGTCTTCAGCAGTGGGTCTTGCTATCAGTTTGTGGAGAGCAAACTATTGTCTTGGCAACAGACTGGGTTGCTTGGGGGTTCCCATGGGACCCCCCTTTGGCCAACAAATCAATCAGATGTAACCCAATCCCAGTACTGGAAACTTCATTTCATAACAAGGGATGACCAGTAGGGACCCTGTTTCACTCATTAATTGGCAGTTGCATTTAGATGGCCTTCATATAGACATATATTTTAGGAAATTTCTATGGTATTAAGTTTCCAAACTACTCATCAAATGCCCACTAATTTTAGCTGAGTCTCCCTGTATTCCCTTCCTCAACCTCCTCTTCTCTCCCCAAACCCACTTGATCATTCCATTCCAGTCCCCTCCCCCACATATGGTGTCCATAATTATCTATTCTATTCCCCTTTTCTAACATTCTATCTGTAACCTCTAGTTCCTTACTTTATACCTACCCTCTGAGGTTCTCTGAGGTTCTATGGATTGTAGCATGGTTACAATTGACTTAACAGCTAAGCTACAAGTGTTGGGGATGAAACTGGGGGATTGGACTCAGAAGAATGGAGAGAGAGAGAGAGAGAGAGAGAGAGAGAGAGAGAGAGAGAGAGAGAGAGAGAGAGAGAGAGAGAGGTGAAGATCTGAAGCAAAAAAGTACTATGTGTGTGTTGCCATTTTTGATAGGGACTAATCTACTTTCATTAGAAACAATCACTCTTCTACAAGCACCAATATTTTTTTTACAGACTAACTTTATGGCTCCATCTTATCTTTTCAGCATCTTACCATCAGATTCCTTTCACATTATCCATAAACAGACACCTCTTAAGTTTGAACCACCACCCTTATTTAATCCCTAATTAAGATTTCAAAGAACATGGTTTCAGTTTTCATAATTCTGTGCTAAATATGGCATCTTGGAAGGTCTTGGAAGTCAAGAAGAGGTCAAAGTACCAATAGAGGGGATTTTCTCACAGTGGCTGACATCAAGAGGCAGGGAAAGTTCTGACTATAGGTGTAGGTGGCTTTAGGAATGTAAATTACATTGATTAGAATAACTTTCAATGGATGGATGACTCTGAAGCACTTTCCTGCTAAATCATAAACATGGCAACTATCTGTGGGTTATTAAAAAATGTCAAGGCATTTGACTTATGCAGTGTACCCCTCTAGTTCCCCTTCCCAAATAATGATGGATTTTTATTAATCCATAAATGTCAGATTTTCATTACTTTCATTGTAGGAACTGACTTCAAAAGAAAGATTTATCTAATCTACACCAGGTAGGAGGCTGAAACCAAAAACTCTTATAAATATGAAACGATTAATACTATGTCACCAGAAAACTTGAAATATACTGCTTTGAAATAATTGCTCTAGAGTCCATTGCTAATGTGGTTATAAATGATGATAGAACAGTACAAATCATTTTTACAGAATCATTATAATGAACTGATAATGCATGCATAACTTTTAATTACCAACATTACTCATGATGAAATATTTTAATACTTTACACATAGTATCCTTCACCATCATTATTCAATAATTTCATAAGAACCATGCATTTAAAGACAATATTTAGAATGGACAGCTACAAATACATTCACCTTCTGGAGAAGAACCAAGAAATAAAGAGTATGAACCTAAACAACCTCCCTCCCTTATAAAATAAGACTTATATTCCTTACAATTTAGATCAGTATTTTTATTGAAGACTGGCATATGTGTTGTACAATGTCTTACTTAGATATATGTAGATATTATAGTATAATTTTTTAAAAAAGGTTAATTAAAATGTCTGTAGCCTCACATACTTGTATTCTTAAATTCAAGAAAAAATTTGCCATAGCGGAAACATCATGCATGAGTTTATTTATTATTTTTTATTACTTATTGAGTGCATAGTTTGAATATGCATGAATTAGGTTTTAGAACTTCTTATGTAAGTCTCTGTTTTCTGCCAATGTCTCACCTTTAGATGTATTCAGGAGGCAACTTAAAGAATAAAATAAATAATTCAAGGAAGTTTTTCATAGCTATGATGAGATCTTTCTCCTTGCAATTGTTCAAATGAATTTAAAACATACTTTTAGGCATTTAAAAAATAAATCTAGGTATTATGAGTTCATTTAGATATAGGTATGAAATGGTGTGTGAGTCTGAGCTAGTTTTTTCTTTCTGTTGCAGAAAAAGAAGCTACTAATAAATGTGTCAAAGTTATTGATTTTAAGTTACTCTTTCACAATTCCATACATACATTTAAAGTATTTTGTTCATGTTTACCTATTATCATTCTCTTTTCTCCTTCCACTCTTGCCACTCTTGCCCTTTATCCAACAAGTTCTGGTGTGTGTGTGTGTGTGTGTGTGTGTGTGTGTGTGTGTGTGTGTGTGGTTGGATTTAGTGTTGCTTGCATGAACATGGGTAGGAGACATTTATTTGAGCACGGACTGAGAAACATGACTCCCCTGTCCCTAGCAACCATAACCGCCATTAGTTGCCAATAGCTCCTCGGGTGAAGTGTGGCTTCATGGTCTGTTCCCTGCTTCCATGACGAACTGTTAATAGGTAAACTCTTCACAGGCACAGTCTCGTACAGGTCTTGTACAGGTAAGTATGACTGTGAGTTTATGAGTGTAACGGCCATATTCTAGGCAGCATTTCATGACAGTCCTCCCCATCACAAGGCTCTTACATTCTTTCTGTTCCCTCTTCAATGATGTTCCTTAAGCCTTGGAGTGGGTGATATAAATATCCCATTTGGGACTGAATACGCAACAGTCCTTAATCTCTTCTCTTTGGCCCATTATGAGTCTCTGAGTTCCTTACTACCCACTGTCACAAGAAGCTTCTCTTGTTACAGTTGAGAGCAGCACTACCCTGCAGGTATAAACACAAATATTTAGGAGTTTGACAACAGGTCCATTTATCTAAATATCAGTGGTAGGTTCTCCTCTAGGGCCTATGAACCCCCAGCCATGAGCTTTTTACAGTGCCAGACTGTGATTTTCCTCTATTGGAACCAGCCTCAAATCCAATTAGAAAGCAATTGGTTACCTCCACAAAAGTCATGCAGTTATTATATCAGTTGCCACATCTAGCTGGGTAAGATGAATCTTCTCCACCAGCAGCCTTCATAGCACCCTCCAGAACTACAGAAGCTAGCCACCAGGGAAGAACGTTTTAGCTCAGTTCTAGCTTAATTGCTCTATGTCCTATAGCCAAAGCATGTAGTGTCTTTAGCAACAGGGTCTTGATTCTGATGGTCAAGAGCAATGGTCACAGATTGTATTGTTTTGGGGTCTCTGGAGCCTACCTGACCAGCAACTCATAGGGAGGCCTGAACATCTGGCATTAGTTTTTTCATTTAGTAACTGATGTCCTCTGGGAACAGCATTTTCCATCCATGCAGTATACTTCCATTCAAACTCTTTCTTTTATAAGAATTTTATTTTTAATTAACATACAAAGAAGTAGGTTTCCATAAGACTTCCCATATAGTCTTAATTTAGATTAACCCTCCCACTGTCTTCTATCCAATGTTTGAACAGCTTGTGTTGTTATTTGAGGAAGTCATGGGAACTTTAAGAGTTAAGGCCTGTGCCCCTTGCTGAATGGAGGAGGAGTGGATGAGATGAGAGGGGTAGATGGGAAGTGGGGGGAGGGAAGGGGAGGAGAGGTGAAGCTGGGTAGGGGAAATCTAAGTGTCTGTTTAGACCCCATGATATTGAAGTTGCCAAAAATAAGGGAGGTTCACTGAAGGAAACTCTATGCACCAAGCGGAGCGGACCCAAGAGACAGACCACATGTGCTTCAGGCAACAGAGCTGAAGGGGTGGAGCTACCCAAAGCCATTGGAGCCTAGATGATGCCACCAGATTCTAGAGTCTCAGGGACATTCCACATTCAAGTCATTAATACCTAGGACTATGTGGAGTCTTCATTATTTTTGGTCTATTAAAATATATCATTTCTTATGTGTTTTTAGAAGTTAAAGTAAAAAACTATAGTTTTTGCCAAACAAATAATATGTTGGAATAAAAAATCAGTAGAAAGTACATAGCACTTAATGTAAGATTCTATATAATTTGGTAATTTTAAACTTATAAATACTGTTTTAGGATATCTTTGAGGACAGGGGATAGAAGAGAGAAGTCGGTACAAAATGTACAGCATGGCCTCAGGGTGCAGATGGTAGTTAAAATATCAGTAGATTAAGGTGTGGCCACTGAGCTGACAGGAAACCAATGGAAACATCAAGGGGATGTGTGAAGGATGCATATTGACACAGGTCCTAACAGTTTATTTAGGAAGGGACCCAATATCTGCTTCATCTCAGATAAAACCAGGAAACAAAGAGCTGTGTGCAGAGCTGCAGTCCCAAGGCTACACTCAGAAGCCCAATGAGAAAGGAAGGTGATCAGAGATGTGCTGGATGATACCTAGGTTTCCCGGGATGAGAACTGAAAAGGCTGATGAGGAAGCAAAGGTTAATGAGAATGTGGAGACAAACACCTGAATGGAACGGGCTCAAAACGAAAAGAGGGGAAGAGTTAGAGGCATTAAACATTGGTTGCTGCTGTAAATCACGTCAATGGAACTGCGGTGATTGCAAAAGCAGATGAAGACGAGGTCTCTGGAAGATGTACAGCAGCATATCAAGTGAACGACTCATCCCACAGGTTGGCAGTCTCTTGCTGGATTATTTGTATGTGAGATTCATAAACTACCTTTCTGGCTTGCTGATTCCTATAGACTCTGTCTTCATTGTGACATCTGAGTGGTCCAGTAGCTATCTGGCCAGTCACTCCACTTCAGTCCCAAACTCTACAGCATATCCTCAGCGTACTATTTAGAAAGTATCTACTCACAGCTCTGCCGTGTGTGCCAGCATTTCGAAAACTCAGTGTTCTATAAATCCCCAAATATCTGTTATCCTGTTCCAGCACCTCTTAACTCTTCCTGCCACGCTTCCTATAACATCCTCTACTCACTGATCTCTCTGCTATTTCTTGAGCACACCAAGCATACATATCCTTCTGGCTAAGCGACAGCTGTTCTCTGCCTGAAATGTGCTTCCTCAGGCATCTGCATAGCGCCCTATGGATGATGTTGCTCAAATCGCAACTCCTCCATGAAAGCTTCCTGGAATATTTGTTTAATTATACAAACTATCTGCCTGAACACCCCGATCTTTTTTCTATTTTTCTATAACACTTACTTGTTCTCCACTATATCATAAATCTGCTTACATTTTCATGAATCATTTCCTTAAGGATTTAACGTTAAGAACAGGAAGCTTTGTTCCTCTTGTTCACTAAGAATGTGGCTGGCTTCTCCTTAAGGTAAATATTTTCTCAATAATTGAGTCTTGTCTTTTGAGGATGACTAAACTTACAGTTCATTTAGTTGCTTGATGCCTGGTTCAGAAAACCTGTCTCTCTCTCTTACCAAATATAATTATCACCAAAATACAGTGCCAGTCAACAAATTCATAGATGCCAATTTTGCCTGGAGACTACAAATGGTTTAGAACCCAATATCTTAATGAAAAATAAAATGTGTATACCCTCTCTCAAGGATCCAGAAGGTATGGCATCAACCACTCTGGTCTCCTGATCCTGGACACTAGCTGAAGGATCCAGAAGGTGTGGCATCAACCACTCTGGTCTCCTGATCCTGACCACTAGCGGAAGGATCTAGAAGGTGTGGCATCAACCACTCTGGTCTCCTGATCCTGGCCACTAGGTGAAGGTGTCCTCTCTATCCTTCTCTTTTTAAACTATGCTAATACATTCAGCAGCTGTGTAGGACAGGGCATTTCAAATGTTGCTTATCTCAGTCTCTTCACCTGGGTTCACCTTGGACAGGGCCTAATACTTATCATCACATAGTATTCAAGAGCTGGATCTAAATGAAGGTAAAGATAGGAAACTTTTTGACTGAAATGGAACATAAGATTATCTTCGGGTTCCAGTGACCTGTCTTTTATTCTTGTGTTTTCTATTTACAATTTTGTCTACTGTGGATACAAAGTTGAGTATGTTAGACTTGTGAGAGGAGAGCAAAATATTAGTAATTAAATGTTCATATTTTGATGCCAAGACAGCACTAGAATATTATTTCAGTTTGAAACAAGTTTCAAAGGATCTCTGGTCCCACCTGGTAATGGTCTTTCTGTTGCAAATGCTAGTTAGCTCAACAGCCTGTCCTGGGGTGGACTCTGGTAATGTCTGTGCTTCCCCCTTGTGCCCTTTTGCCTATCACCTCCATTAGTTCACCAGCCCCTAGCAATATATGACATAGAAACCAACCACTTCCATTTTATAATTCTTTCCAGATGGTGATTGTCCAAGCCAACTGCTCAAAGACAAAAACCTAAAACTAGTTACCATGTACAATAACAGGGATACACAAAAATTCATGCAGAAATTGGTGTGTATAACGCATAAAACCAAGGCTTCCTTCAGCTTTGAATGAAGGGGGCCTCCTGCTGTAAAAAGTATTTCTTTGGCATTTAAAATGTTGAAAGACTCCAATACAGCCAAGTTCAGGAAAGTATTTTTCAATGTATGCTTAGTACAAAGTAAGTCAAGTGTTTCATGCTATGACACTCAACAGCTCAGCCATAACCTTCAGTGTGCTCAGATGGAGCTGGGTTATAATTGACTCCTGTAGAAAGGCTCCCCCAGACTTTGTCTTTAATTAGGATTAAAATGCTCTGAGGACCCACAGGAGATACAAGAGAAGCCTTTTATTTTCGTCATTACCATTTCTCTCGGGCAAGATCACCTTTCAGGAAAAGATGTGTAGACTTTTTCTCTAATCTTCACAAAGAGAAAGCCAGCCTGTTAAACTAATTGCCATCATTTCTCCCAATCCAAAAGTGACTTCAAGGCAGCAAGCTTTAGAAGAATAGAGATTGTTCATTGTTTCACTACAAGAGAATGCTGTGATTGTAGTGGCTGGCGGCGGTTGGGACAAAAATAAAAGCATACATCATTAGGAAAGGCAGACACAGGAACTCAAGAAGGAAGTATGACAAGATGCTATAATGAGATAATGTTCCCCTAAAACTTATCTGAGACAAGGAGCTATGTAAATTCATGTATAAGAAAGACTTGGAATATATAAGCAAAAGATCTTCCAGAAATCAAGTAGGCAGGGAAAAGTAGAATTCATAAAAGGAAAAGAGAGGTTATGTGACTACTGACAACATAAATCTTCTATGTAAAAAATACCACAAGTAAATGTTAAAGGTAAACAAGAAGTTTAAGTAGGATAAATTGCTTAATTGCCATGCTCTCCATCAGGGATACATAGGGCACTCGTTTCAGAAGCATTCACCGCATATGAAACATGAAACCAAATCTATCTATATATACATTATATATACAGTGTGAGTGTTAAACTATAGGTTAATAAGTCCTTCAATATAGAAAAGTTCATTCCACTCAACAATGGAAAAACATAAAAATCCCAAAAGAAATATTGAAAATATTGTATTTATACATAATGGTATACTATTCAGCCATAAAAAGATTGGAATCCTGCTATTTGCGTCAACTGTGGAAGGGACTAAAGTTCATTCTGGTAAGTGAAATGAACCAGGGACAGAAAGACAAATTCTCATGTTTTCATTTGTGGAGAATTAAAAGAAGAAGAAGAAATTTGATTGCCTAGAAAAAGACAGTGGATTGGGGTCAATAGGAACCAGGAAAGAGAGAGAGGGAGACAGACAGACAAGAGAAATCAGTCTTATTCTGTGGCCTGTAGACTATCTATCTATAGACTATAGAATGGCTACAGTCTGTAACAAGCTAGGACATATTTCATATAGCAGAAATCATCAACACATAGAAGTGACTAATATTTGAGGAGATCAAGTGTGACTCACCCTGATTTATTACAAATTACATATCAAATTATACTTCACCACATAAATTAGGCACTAATATATGTGAGTTGGAAATATTTTTAAAGGAGAATAAGGGGCATGGATACATCTCAGTGATAGAGGATGTATATAGCACATGTGAGGCCGTAGGCTTGACTCCAGACCACACACACACACACACACACACACACATACACACACAGAGAGAGAGAGAGAGAGAGAGAGAGAGATAATATTTAGTAAATACAAAGAAAAGGGAGTTCACAAAAGAACAAACACCAATAAATACATCAAAAGAGTAAATTCCAGAATTAATCAAAGCAATTCAAGTTTTAAAAAGTAAAGATGAGCTTCCACCATAACTATAGCAATTAAATAAATTTTTTAAATGTTTAGAAAGAGATAATTTGAGGAATTAGGAAAAGAAAAATGCATCTAATAAGACGAATTTATCATAACAAGAGTAAAGGGAAAATAATCAGAAAAAATTTTGATGAAAATATAAAAAGTACTAAAATTATACATATTTCTTAGACTCAACAAGTTATCCTCTAGGGAAAAAAATGTTATCACTTAGCTTTAATTTGGGGCTTAGTGCTTAATTTTAAAACCCAGTGACTTATTAACATTTTAATAAAAATTATATATTGACTTAGGTGGAGTTAAAACTTTTAAACTGGTCATCTCTTAAAGAAAAGAACAAAATCTCAACTTTCTTCCCAGCCAGGTTTTCGCTTTGTATGCTTTCCATTTCTCCCCGCATAGGTCTCTATGTAACTGTCCTTAAAGGAAGCAGCAGCAGCAGCAGCATGCCAAGCGCTTGAGCAACACCTGTTGCCTATTCACTCAGTCAACATGTCAATCAGCAATAATCACCCACCTGAGTCCCATGAACACTAACGGGTTTGTGTGAGAGACTGTGTGTCATTGCTAAGCACAGAACCTGCCCCATAATGAATGCTTGATGAAGAGTAACTTTTGTAGAAATACTTAAAATAAATACCGTGTGTCTTTGTATGTTATTGACTACTCATCCTTTAAATGTGGAGGTCTAAAATAATATTGAAATTTTGCTCCACGACATGCAAAAATAATACCATCTTATCGCTATCATGAATAGCACTTAGGAGGAATTATCCTGTTCCAAATAGTGAACAATTCTGAAAAATAACAACTTATATCTCTACAAAAGGGAAATCATCAAACAAGTTGGTACTTTGGTAAAACATGGCTCACCATACAGCTACTAAGGTTATCTCATGTAAGTATCAGATGGCAGTTAGTGGAAATTTACATGGACCTCTATTTTCTTATTCATAAAACCAGGGACTAGGAGTAAAGATGATTCTTGGTCACTTTGAGCTGTTTTCTGCCACTTTCCTA
The DNA here is from genome assembly GCA_902168325.1 of Peromyscus nudipes. Taxonomy (NCBI): domain Eukaryota; kingdom Metazoa; phylum Chordata; class Mammalia; order Rodentia; family Cricetidae; genus Peromyscus; species Peromyscus nudipes. The sequence continues at coordinate 36,634 of CABHPH010128005.1, read as the reverse complement.
TACAGACTTTTGGTTTGTTATTAGAGTAGATTGGGTGGTAGGAGCACACTTAGAAGCATGTACACTTGGCTACAGAACGAGAAAAATAAATGGGAGTGAATAGGGGAGACATAGTGCTAGCTAGGCTTGTTGAGGGGTTGGGGGTGATCATTGCAATGCAAATAATGCCCCAGGAGCTATGCAATATGGCATTCCTTCCCGTAACTCCGTTTGTCTCCAGTAACAATCTCTTTCCAGAGTTGGGCTGCTCTTGCCATCTCAGGTGGATGTTGTGAGCACACAGTTTGATGGTGTTTTGTCTGACCTGCTGCTTCCATCTGCTACTTGCTAAATATTCTTTCTCTCTTTCTTGCTATACATAAGCTCACTCATTCAAAACCGAAAGCACTGTGGCAGCTATTGTAGATTGCTCTCTGGACCATACCAGGCATTTATTATGTTATTTGAAAAACATGATTTTAAATGCATCCTTAGACATTCATTGTCAATCCCTCACTGCTCTATGCCGTTGGTGACAGCTGACTTCAGATGAAGCCTCCTGATGTTGAGAGATTCCGGTGGGTGCTCGCTTTATTTTTGAGAGCTTATTAATTAAAAGCATAAAGTCAAGGAGTCCTTGGGTCCCTGTCCCACAGTTGTAGTTGAGTGACATTTGTTAATGATTCCCTCTGTCACATTTGGATATGCTTCAATCTTAGAGTCAGAGTCCCCCCCTTCCAGGTGCTTTCCATGCTCGGAGGTGAGAAGATCACACATTAATAAGAGCTGGAATAGTTTTCCAAAGGAGCTAACACCCGACTGATAGCTCTGCTGAGGTCTGCCTTTATAAAATGGATGACATACAATCTTTGCAATCAGAGGTGCGGGAGAACAAATTTATCCATGAGAGATTTTGTTTCTCTTCTGACAGCATTCTATCCAGAAAGCAATCTCCAGCTAAGCTGCATAGCGGGTTGCTAGGGATGACGAAATTCATGCCATGGATTGCAGTGCTACTCTGCCCTCAGCAAAGTACATGCTGCTTCTACAGCGTTGGAATGACTTTCTACCTCAATTAAAAGCAAAGCCAGTGGCCCCCTGTGACTTCCTGCCAGACCAAGAGAACCTCCAGGCACATACTGACTTTGTAAACTCCTTCTTATATGGAAAACTAAACTATCTGCCTTAAAACTTCTCCACATAAATAACACTTGTCAGTTATAGTCTGTAATTCTGAATCAGCAGCTGAAAAATCCAGTTCAATTCCATTAGTGTCTAAAGCAAGCCTGGGCTGATAGGACTGTCAACAAGATGGTGGCCCAAGGACTTTTACCACTGCCTAGCATCATTCAATGATTAAGTCACCATATCCACCCAGCCTGTAGTGTAAGGCTTTTGCCTGCTGTGCCCTGACTCCTCGACTCCACTTCATCTAATTTCTCTAGGTGTCAAACCACATCTCACTGGGATTCCACATGGAATGTTGCTTGTCATGAGCACACTATGTCAGAAACACAGACAGACATGTTATGTCTTTATGCAATGTCCGAACTTATTGAATAACAATAAATTTACAAAGTGTGGCAGGTCCAATAATGTCAATTTGCCACATACCCCCCCTTTCCTTGATAGCCCTAGCCAAGTCAAGTACAAGTTCATTTATTCCAGTTTTGATTACTAACATTAACCCTAGGATCATGTATTACACATCGCACAGTAATTATAACCATAAATGTGTGTGTGTAGGTTGCAGAATGGCTGAAAGAGTTAAATATACAAGATCTTTCAGCAGTTTCAAAGAGGCCTGAGAGGGCAAAGTTGAGAAACAGATAGGGATGCGAGGGTATCTGTCTTCATAACATAACAAACTGAGCCATACTGCAGAAACTGGGAAGAAGCTGCTGAGGCTGCTGGCTGCTGACTGTAGTGGGGCCAGGATGCAAGGTTAGAGTTGAGCTGTAAGAGTGAGGTGAAGGAAAATGAGTCTGGATGGATGAACAGGACAGACAGATGGCAATTTGAGATGGCTGTAGAGACTGAGTCAAGATAAAGTCCCTAGGACAGCTGGGAATCCTCTGCTTGTGGGTTCTTGATTCAAAACCCAGGTGATTAAGTGACAGGTCAGTGAGGATCACTGCCATAGCAATGTTAGATGTCTTCCTCATTATGGAGTCCAGATAAGGATCTTCTCACATCTCATAAGTTCCTTTGTCTGCTTTGTTCTAGTGTGATTTCAATGGTTCACGTGCCTTTATCCACCCTGATGAATGTATGGGGTGGTACCTTTTCTATTCCCAGGAGTTTAACTAGTCTGAGATGTATGGATGATGCTAAACAGATAGTATAGTCATCCTCCAGCCTCAAAATGGAGTCAAAAGCTGTGTGTAAGAATTACTCAGGGCACAGTCTGAAAAACCACTCTTTTAACGAGATGGAGTAACAGAGCAGGGTAGCCTGATCCTCAGCACTTCTCCCATCCACAAGGCTCAGGTGACAGATTCTATTATTAGAAATCCCAGAATAAGGGATCATGGAGGTTAGAGCATGTTCATTGTATCTGAAGACCCTAGCAACTTCCAATGTGTCTACACATGCAGGCTGTGCCCACCTCTCCTATCAAATGTAGTCACATGCCAAATGCATATACTTATCCAAGGACTATAAAGTCACAGAGAAACATGGTAAGAATATCTAGGCCAGGGTCTGACTCTGATCTACTGCTTTCTCAAATTTGAAGTATGTCAGCTTCAGTGTTCACGCTTCTGTGTTCACCATTCTCTGTGGTATTGTTGTAGCCCTGCTACTCCAAAGCATCCTCTATGACAATGCTTCCCCAACTTCTCCACATCACGACAAACACAAAAACTTGCCAGGAGAAACAAGAAATGCAGGAGAGCAACCCAGCTCATATCCCCATAGACATCCAAGTGTCCAGCCATCTGTCCCCCCATTTTGCTTCCACCTCCAATCACTTGATTTGAACATATAAACAAGCGGAGACAGCAGCTGTCATAGGCATATATATATATACATATACATACATATATATATACTCTAACATAAACTTGGCAAGAAGAGCCATCAGGCAGAACAGCACCAAATCAAGATGTAATTGTAAAGTTGACAAGATGTCCCTTTTGCCTTCCTATTTCATACATTAGAATCCCCTTTCCATCCAGGCTGCCCACAGTCTGCCAGGCCATCCATCCCTCAAGCTTAGTTCTAGTAGATGAAGGTTGGTTACCCTTGGGGTGGGGGTTGGTTGTCCCTTCTGAAATGCCCTTGATTATCTGAATTTCTCCTAATAAACAAAACCCTTGTAAAAACTCCTCATAAAAGAGATTAAGCATTACATGTGCACACGTGCACTCATGTCTCTCTCTCTCTCTCTCTCTCTCTCTCTCTCTCTCTCTCTCTCTCTCTCTCTCTCACACACACACACACACACACACACACACACACACACTTCATTTTTTCCCATTGTGCTCAGTTAACTCACATTTAGCAACTACTTACAGAGAATGAAGCCTCATGGTGCAACAATGAATAAAATATGATTTCTGCAGCTAAGGAGCTTGTACTTTTAGCTAGTAGGAATAATTCAGACTACACACCATTTAAGCCAAAAGAAAAGTAACCCAATTTTGTCAAAGTACTTTAATAAAAAGGTGTAGAGACTGATATAAAGACAATAGATAGGAAAAGATCAAGGACAGTGGGTGAGTCAATCTAGAATAAAGAAGCTTAGAATATATAGCTAAAGGCAGCCGTGACCAACTGTCATTCTAATAAGTGAGCACTTTCTCTCTTTGTGACAGCTGAAAAGATAAATATCACTTTCTGAGATTAATTTGGCACAAGGCAATCTAAGGAGGTTTTGGTATATCCCTGATGGAGGACGTGCTTTGGGTCAGAGTTCATGCAAGAGCCTGCCATAATTTGAACTTGATCCATACTTAACCCCTTATATTGTGTTCAGTTTAGCAAGCTGGGGTTTTGTTTGTTTTCTTTTGAGATGGACTTTTAGAACACCAGTTGTCAAGCTTACAGGACAACTCTGATGATCTGAATTTGACCACAGGAAACTGTTTGTTTATTTGTTTGTTTGCTTGCTTGCTTGTTTGCATATGCAGTGGAGTGAAGCTGTAATCCCAGTGGAGCTGTAGTGAGATGGAAGGAGATCAGCGGGAAGCTCAAAGGCCAGCTAGCCTGGGGACACCTCATGGCAGAAACAAGAGAGACTCTGCCTCCACAAAGTAGGAGAGCACTGACTCCCTAAAGAAAGTTGTCCTCTGTCCTCCACATGCATTTTCAGCTATGAACACATGTGTAGATACACACACACACACACACACACAATTACTACTAATAATAAATTTCAAAATTTTAAATAAAATCAAGTCAATCTGTGCAACTCTGTACTCTCAGAGAATTTTAAGACAAAGACCAAATGTTCTTCTAAAAGAATAAAAGGTGATATTAACTAAACATAACAAATTTGAAATATAATATAATATCCTTACTTATTTGGAAACAGGAAAACCCGTTAGTAACAATACCATAAGCAAGTATGTGTTGGGGGGAGATAGGCTAGCTCAGTCAGAGAGGGCTTGCTGCACAAACATAAGGACTTGAGTTCAATCCCCAGAGCCCATGTAAAAAGCTGGGCATGAGCTTGTGCTAATCATCCCGGGACTCAGAGGGGACATCTTTTGGGCTCCCTGGCTAGCCAGCTTAGCCTACATGGTAAGGTCAAGGTCAGTGAGAGATCCTTTATTAAAAAAAAAAGTAAAATATGATGGATAGCAGCCGAGGAATAACACCTAAGGTTGTCCTCTGATCTGCACATTCATATATACATACATGTATATACACAGGCATGCATATAAAGAACATGCAGTTCTAAAGTCATATTAACAGATTATAGCAGGCACTAGATGAAAGAGAAAACAAATATATTAATAATATATATAGGGTATATTATATATAACAAATATATAAAGGGTATATAATAAAAATATGATTTAAAAATTCCTCTTGTAATAGCCTGGAACTCATTATACACCCAGACTGGCCTGTTTTTGTTTTCTTTTGTTGTTGTTTGTTTGTTTGGGTTTTGTTTTGTTTCTTTTGGCATAATAACTGTCAATGGCATGAAACAAAACATTCAATGTTGTACATGTCCTTGTAAATTCTGTAAATCACTTCACATAGTTCTTGTAACCACAACCATGCACTTCAGGAATGAGTCAGTGGGACAGAGAACTGATGTAAAGTTAAAAGTATGAAGAATAATAATTGAGAATTTTCCAAAAATACAGAAGTAAATTCAGTCCTATGGCTACATAAGGAAAGACTTAACTAAAAAAGACATGCCCTGGATGTCTACATGTAGAAGAATGCAAATAGATCCATATCTATCGCCATGCACAAAACTCAAGTCCAAGTGGATCAAGGACCTCAACATAAATAAAGTTACACTGAACCTGACAGAAGAGAAAGTGAGAAGTAGTCTTGAATACATTGGCTCAGGAGACCACTTCCTAAATATAACACCAGTAGCACAGACACTGAGAGCAACAATTAATAAATGGGCCTCCTGAAACTGAGAAACTTCTGTAAGGCAAAGGACACGGTCAATAAGACAAAATGGCAGCCTGCAGAATGGGAAAAGATTTTTAGCAACCCCACATCTGACAGAGGGCTGATCTCCAAAATATGTAAAGAACTCAAGAAACTAGACATCAGCATATCAAATAATCCAATTAAAAAATGGGGTGTAGATCTAAACAGAGAATTCTCAACAGAAGAATCTCAAATGGCTGAAAGACATTTAAGGAAGTGTTCAACATCCTTAGCCATCAGGGAAATACAAGTCAAAACAACTCTGAGATATCATCTTACACCTGCCAGAATGGCTAAGATCAAAAATATTGATGACAGCTCATTCTGGAGAGGATTTGGAGCAAAGGGAACACTCCTCCACTGCTGGTGGGAATGCAAACTTGTACAGCCACTCTGGAAATCAGTATGGCAGTATCTCAGAAAATTGTGATTAACTACCTCAAGATCCAGCAATACCACTCTTGGGCATATACCCAAAAGATGCTCAGCCATACAACAACGACATTTGCTTGACTATATTCATAGCAACACTATTCATAATAGCCAGAACCTGGAAACAACCTAGATGCCCCTCAACTGAAGAATGGATAAAGAAATGTGGTACATTTACACAATGGAGTATTACTCAGCAGTAAAAAAACAATGCCATCATGAAATTTGTAGGCAAATGAATAGAACTAGAAAAAATCATCCTGAGTGAAGTAACACAGACCCAGAAAGACAAACACAGTATGTACTCACTCATGAGTGAATATTAGATGCAAAGCAAATGATAAACAGGCTACAACCCACAACCCCAGATAAGCTAGGTAAAGAGGAGGACCCTGCCGGGCGGTGGTGGCGCACGCCTTTAATCCCAGCACTCGGAAGGCAGAGCCAGGCGGATCTCTGTGAGTTCGAGGCCAGCCTAGGCTACCAAGCGAGTTCCAGGAAAGGCGCAAAGCTACACAGAGAAACCCTGTCTCGAAAAACCAAAAAAAAAAAAAAAAGAGGAGGACCCTGAGAGAGAAATGCATGGATCGCCCCAGGAAGAGGAAAGGGTTAAGATCTCCTGGGTAAACTAGGAGAGGGGAGTAGAGGGAAGGGGGTGAGGGATAGGAACATGGGGGCTTTCAGGAAGGGACAGAGAGGGAGAATAATAAAAGAGATATCTTGACAGAATGAGTCATTATGGGGTTAGGGAGAAATCTTGTGCTAGGGAAATCCCCAGGAACCCCCAAGGATGACCCAGTTAAAACTCATAGCAATGGTGGAGAGGGTGCCTAAAGTAGCCTTCCCCTGTACTCAGATCGGTGACTACCTAATTGTCATTATAGAACCTACAACCAGCGACTGATGAAAAGAGATGCAGAGACCCACAGCCAAGCACTTGGCCAAGCTCCTGGAGTTCAGTTGAAGAGAGAGAGGAGGGACTATAAGAGCAAGGGGGGAAAAGATCATGATGGGAAAATATTCAGAGACAGCTGACCCAAGCTAGTGGGAGCCCACGAACTCTGGACTGACAGCTGGGGAGCCTGCATGGGACCTCACTAGGACCCTTGAATGAGGGTGACAGATGTGTGGCTTGATCTGTTGGTGAGTCCCCTGGCAATAGGACCAGGACTCATCTGGAGTACATGAACTGCCCTTTTTAGAGTCCATTCCCTATGGTGCCATGCCTTACTCAGCCTTGATGCAGGGGGGAGGGGCTTGGGCCTGCCCCAACTTGGTATGCCAGCCTATACCCAAGGGAGGCCTTACCCACTATGAGGAGTGAGTGGGGGTGGGATGGGGAAGAGGGGGGAGCGGGAGAAGGGTAGGGAGGGGGAACAGTGGGTGGCATGTAAAATAAAAAAAATTTAAATAAACAAGTACACCTAAAAAAAAAAAAAGAAAGAAAAAAAGATACGCTACACAATATTTTGAAATTATTAGTGACCTTTTTTTCTTTCAGCACTGTTTTGCACTGTTTAGGCCCCTTGGACAATCGACACAAAAGGAAGAGCCCCTACCAATCTCTTCACTGTGTCTGCAAAGTTTGTTAAAGATTATAACTTTCTCTAATATACACAAACTTCAAGGTTTTGCCAAAAGATTTTTTCAAAAGTGCATGCTAAATGGGATTATATGCATTGGCACACAGAAATGCTAGTGAAAAGTTACAGACAGTGCCCAATTTAAAACCTGACTGCTTTCCAAAAGTGAACCTGAAAGTTGGTTAAATGGGAAGAATCTTCTTGTGGAAATAAATGGTAGATAGTTTCCTGACAGCAAGGCAGGATCATGAAACATCTGAACCATAGTTCCAATGGCACCGCCTAAATCCTGGGTCCAGGAAAAAGGACAAGCTTGGCCGAGGAGGAAGAAAGGGAAAGCAGAGGTTTGCTTCTCTTTCCTAATGTCTTAGTCCCACTAGGATGCTGTAACAAAATACCATGCACTGCGTGGCTGATGAAAATAGAAAGTTATCTGGAGGTTCTGGAGGCTGGAAGAACCAGAGTAAGGTGCAGGCAGACTCGGTGCCTGAAGGGACTACTGCATCACAGTCAGGTCCGCTCTTGGGACTGATTTTGTTGTTGTTGTTTGTCTTGCTGTGTAACCTGAGTGAGCCTTAAATTCACTGTTTGAGGCCCCTATTGGCCTCACACTCACTATTCTGCTCCAGACTCCTGAGTGTTGGGGCATACACCCCCACACCCAACTGTGGTATAGCACTCTTAACTATAGGTCTCATGATGTCTTTTGAGCTATAGACTTACTCATCCTGCCTAACCATAAATTTGTACACACTGATCATTCCTATTTATTTCCCTAATAACCATGGTTTTACTCTACTTATTTGATGTTTCATAAAATTTCCCACATTAAGTGAATAAATGTTTCTGTTGTTGTTGTTGTTGTTTTTGGACCCTGATATATTTCACCAAACACAATGCCCTCCATGTTCCTTTGAGTTACCACTGATGGCCAAATCTTACATCTACCATGTCTTAACCATCCATCTGCCAACAGATGTTTGGGCAGACTTTTTTTTATTAAGAAATTTTTTTATTCATTTTACATACCAATCAAAGATCCCCCTCTTCCCTCCTCCCATCTTTTCTGCCTCCCCCTTCTAACCCCCCTTCCCTCCTACAAGAAGGTAAGGCCTCCCATGGGGAGGTACATTTAGTAGAGGCAGGTCCAAGTCCCTTCCCCTGCCTCAAGGCCGTGCGAGATGTCCCACCATAGGTAGTGGACTCCAAAAAGCCTGCTCATGCACCAGGGATGGATTCTGATCTTATGCCAGGGGGTCCCTTAAGCAGATCAAGCTACACAACTGTCTCAATATGCCTAGTCCAGTCCAATGCAGGCTCCAGAGCTGTTGATCTAAATTTCATGAGTTCTCACTAGTTTGGTTTGGTTGTCTCTGTAGGTTTCCCTATCGTGATCCTGATGCCCTTGCTTATAGAATCCCTCTTCTCTCTCTTTGACTTGATTCCTGGAACTTGGCCTGGTGTTTCACTGTGGATCTCTACATCTGCTTCCATCAGTTACTGGAGAAAGGCTCTATGATGACAGTTAGGGTATTCAGTGATCTGATTACCAAGGTAGGCCAGTTCAGGTACCCTCTCCACTATTGCTATTAGTCTAAGCTGGGGTCATCCTTGGGGATTCCTGGTAGACTTCTTGTATTGGCCATTGTGTAGAGTTTAGGATGGATTTGGAAGTGCAGATGTCTCTTTCACATGCAGATTTCATTACCTGTGGATACATATTCTGCAGAGGATTGCTGGGTCACATGGTTTTTCTGGTTTTAATGTTTTGAGGAACTTCCATACCACTCTGCATAACAGTTTCACATCTTTACATCCTCATTGTCCCTGTACAGGGTTCCTTACTTTCCACACCCTGACACCTTTTTTCTTTTCTTTTCTTTTTTTCTTCAGATATATGTATATGTCGGGGAAGGTGTGTGCACAAGACTGTAGGTGCCTACAGAGGTCAGAAGAGGACATTGGATCCTCTAGAGATGGAGTTACAGGCAGTTGTGAGCTGCTCAATGTGGGTGCTGGGAACCAAATGGGTCCTCTGGAAGAATGGTATGTACTTACATACTTAAACGCTTAGATTAGCTCCCCCAACTCTTCAGTCTTAACACAGAGACCCAGCTGGAGGGAGGCAGCATTGCAGAGATGCATTTACAGTCAAGTTGGTCTACTGCTTAGCAATTTTCTTATAGGCCAGGATTCTATCAATGACGGCAGTTTCTCTAATTGCTGCTCCTTCTGGCTTTTGACAGATCAGATTGTCATTCAGGAAAAAAAAATGATGGAGCTGGGGAGATGGCTCAGGGGTTAAGAGCACTGGCTTCTCTTCCAGAGGACCTGAGTTTGATTCCCAGCACCCACATAGTGTCTCACAACCATCTGTAATTCCAGTCTGAGGGAGCTGATACCTCTTCTGGCCTCTGCAGGCACCAGGCACACGTGCAGTGCACAGATATACATGAAGGCAAACATTGATACACATAAAACAAATAATCTTTTTATAAAAAGAAAAAGAAAACAATCATGATTGTCAGATGAGCAGGCAGGGCAGCAAAAGAGCCCTGGCATGTGTGTAGACGGCTGGAGTCACTGCCACTATTCATTTTGACTCATGTGCAGTCTTGAATCACTTTTTAATATCCAGACATTGTGTTGCTTTTCCTTTTGTCTTCCCTCGAAGTTCTTCTGCACGGTTTAGGTAAATGCACAGCATTTCGTTTTACTCTGACCTGTTTTGTTTGAAGAAGTACCGGGTGCCACTGTCCTGGTCTAATTGTGAAGTCTGGTACACGAGAGGATGTTGCCCTCCTTCCTTCTGTGCAGCTGAACTCGGGTCAAGAGGCAGCAGGTGAGAAGCAGGGACTGTAGTGGGAAGGCTTCCTCGGTGTGAACCCTGGGAGCTGTTGATGCCGGCTCCCCTGGTCCTCTCACCCCATGCTCTGTCTTCAGCACTGTGGGGTCAGAAATAGATACGGTCTCAATTGCAAATTCCTAAGACAAAGTTAGGATTTGCAAAGATACCAAAACACCCAATTCCTCACTCTACCCCTTTAATGCCACTGTCTCCATTGCCCCTTCATTAGCTGAGTTCATGAATGTTGCTCCCAACCCTCTTTTTGTTATTTTATCTTCATTTTATACATTTTAGCTTTTTAATTTCTTAATAAATATGATTTTCCTCCCACAAAGACTACTTGTTTTTCTTCTGTATAATTCCCTGTGTGTATAATGAATGAATTATAAGATGTCTTGGATCAAGTAAAAAAAAAAAAAAAAACAATTGTCTGATGGAGTAAGAGGACATAAATTCAGGATGATGTATGTATTCGCTGCCTTCTTGGCAGGGGCAGTGTGCCAGTCTCACAAACATGTACATCATCCATAAATCAAATTCCTATTTTTCCAACAAGGAGACAAGTAGCATCTTAAGACTTTGAGTGAATGAGGCAGTTTCGGCTTTATCCTGTGACCTATCTAGAAACAAGCTGCAGGGCTGGGAGCATAGCTCAGAGACCAACCACTCACCCAGAAAGCACTAGGAACTGGGTTCAGTCCTTAGCAGCAGCAAAAAGAAATGTTAGAGTAAATACTGCAGAGCTAGCCAAGCCCATCGGTTCTTCAGCTGTTTAAGCAAAACTAGCACAGATCACCCTAGATTTCAGTGCATTCCCAAGCATTCACTTTCCTTAGATGTGTCTATGGTCTGGGCACCCCAACATGCCTGAGTCACATACCTCATTTTGTCTCTGACATGAACATGACAGGGTTAAAGGCAAACAGGATTTTATTTAACCAAAGCACTCATGAGCAACCTCTACTCACTAAACCTTTCTAGAAAAGTGAATGACGTCAGCAGGTACCATAGCATTGGCCTTAGTCTATTTGTGTTACTGCCAAATATTTGAGGCTGGGTACTTTATAAAGATGAATGGGTTGTTTTGGCTTATAATTTTGGAGACAGGAAAGCTGGAGAGCATGGGACCATAATTTTCTCAGCTTCTATGGAAGTCCTCATACTGAGTTGCAGCATGAGTACATGGGTACAGAGAGGCGGCATGTGTGTGGGAAGGACAGAGGGCAAGCCAACCACTTTATTACTGCCTATTCTCTGGATAACTAGTCAGGCCTGTAGAATAACTTCTGCCTTCCAGAGCTTATCCAATCCGGAAAGAACTAGCTCAGTCTCTTGATAAACACAGTAAGCATGAGAGTATCCCCTCCATGACTTAGTTATCTCTCACCTCACCCCACCTCTAAACATTACACCACATCTCAATACCATTACTTTAGAGACTAAGTTTTTAACAGCATCACCATTCTTCAGATATCTCTTATCACCCACAACTGTTCAATTTTATTGTCCCTTTTGCCTATTTTAATCTTTACCCTCCCAACTCCATTCACTTACTCTTTTATTTAAAAAAAAAGATTTGTTTTTAGAGTGTGTGTGTGTGTGTGTGTGTGTGTGTGTGTGTGTGTGTGTGTGTGT
>CABHPH010128005.1:0-24522 GCA_902168325.1 Peromyscus nudipes | reverse complement strand
TGTGTGTGTGTGTGTGTGTGTGTGTGTGTGTGTGTGTGTGTGTGTGTTGTTTGCAAGAGCCTGTGGAGGTCAGAAGAGGGCAGCAGATTCCCTGGAACTGGAGTTGTGGGGAGATGTAAGCTGCCTGATACGGGTGGGTGTGGGGGAACCAAACAGTAGTTGTCTGTAAGAGCAGTAAGTGAGTGCTCTTAACTCTCTTCTTCTTTCCCTCTGCCTTTCCTTACCATAGCAAACTAGTAAAATTCCTACTGCATCTCAAGAGAGTTGCCTTCACTCTTCATAACCTCAGTTCTGTTCTCTCCTTCAGATTTTAATTAAGGTTTTTTTTTTCTTTTCCTTTTCTTTTATTTTGTCCAGCTGTGGTGTGGTAAGCCCAGAATCCTGGACATGGAAAGAGTAAAGCAGGAGAATCATGACTTTGAGACCAGCCTGGGGTACATATCAAAATTATCTGAAAGAAAAGAAAACAGAAGACAAGAAAAGAAAAGGGATCTTCCAAACATAGACAACAAATGTTCAACAAAGAATCTCTCTGCTCCTGAATGTCTTTTAGCCAGATGGCCTGTCCTGCTAAGAGGCTCCTCCTCTTTGAAACATGATGAAGTCGCTCCGATGTTCTAAGTATAATACTACTGAAATTATTTGTTCCCACAGTCAAAATTGAAGCAATTACCCATAGCTTTTATTTTATAATTTAATAAAATTAGATTAAATTGCAGAAAGTTGATAAGCTTAAGAGCCAGACAGGCAGCAGCAGGGTCTTTTGATTTTCTTCTGAATTTCTCTTTCTCTCTAAATATTTCTATTGTACAGTGTGATATTTAGATATCTGAATATATTGGGAAATGTTTAAGCTGATAACCATCAATATTATCTCACAGGCTTGCTTGTGCATGCATCTGGTAAGAACATTTAAGATCTACTTCAAGCAACTTTCATTATTAGTAACTAGTCCACACAGCTGTTCCCACTGTGGGTTGCAAAGGTGACCCTAGACAGACTCTCTCCTCTGAAGGTAGGGCTAATACCCACCTGCCCCAGCTGCTGTGGGCAATAGGCTATTACAGGCTTCAACAGGTGTAAAGTGAGTGATCACCCAGAGACAGAGCTGCACCAGACCCCAATGCATGTTCTTTCACATTAGGATAGGATTCTATCTCTCCCTGATCTTCCTTCTCCAAAGGGAAGGTCTCAGAGAAAGTCAGTGGAGACCTCACACACCTTCAAGGAACCATCTTGACTGTGCTGAGAAAGGGGGCATTATGCCACCACTGTTGTTGCTATCAATGAATGGCAACTAAAACTGTTGGCCCTAGAGCTTGTAGGTATATCTAGGCCCTGCAACCCCAACAGAACACATTGCTGCACTCATTCTAACCTATGAGCCCTACAAAGAGGGTATGATAAAAGACTTCTGCTATGAAAATCAGTGACCCGGTAGGCAATACGCTGGACCTGCCTGTGTCACCATCTGAGGATGCAGAACCCAAGTGTTAGGTCTACAGAGTATGCCGTCTGAATGAGCCTCTTTCTAACTCAGTCAGCTGACACCAGCATTACATGTAGCATCAAGTGGATACTTGGTAATTCGTTGAGGATTAATTAATGAGACAAGTACCACAGTCTTCTAATTGTGCCCGTGGACACGGAAATATTCTGAAAGTTAGAGCAGTCAGTACCCAGAGGTGTAAAATATTGTAATGTCTTACTTCATCAGCTCCCATTCAATCTAACAAGCCTACCTCATTTAATACCATTATCATAACCAAACAGTTTTATTATTTGTATCCCTGGGTGAAGCCACCAGGCTGGTTATCCAGCAGGCTCTCACCTAAACATAAATTCCAATCTCAGGGGGCATTTTTAAATTAGCGTGTTTTCTTTAATTCTAGAATTTAATTTAGATTGTAGCAATTAAAATGATCACTTCCCGATTATTAGCAGAATGTCCTATACTATATCTGCCATGATAATAAAGCCACAGGCTATACACAGCTGAGTGAAAACAAAGAGCAGCACACTGACTTTTAATTAAGTACCGATTTGAAAGTCATTGTGCCAGACTCTAGATAAAAATATTGTGCCCAACAAAATGGAGCATGTCATACTCAAGTTTGGAGCATTAGTGGAAGCTGTACTGCCTGTGCCTAAACTCTGTAATGTTGTATTTGCAGAATTTATTCAGTATGCAGGCGTGCATACATTATTTTTGTCACTAGAGGGCAGGAAATTAAAGTATATTATTTCTAAATCCCTGAAAGATACAACTGCTGTATTTAGAAAATCATAATAGTTTCCTCAAAGAACGAAATAATTCAGTGAATATTGCCCTAGTGAATAATTCATGAAATACTAATAAATGTGACAAATGATAAGCCCAATTGTTTTTGCTTTATAATAATTTTTATAGGAAAGAAATATGAATTTTTATTGGATGATAACCTTACAAATGAACATTTCTCTTAACACAAAATGCATCTTTTGCTTGGTAGTAGTTTCATTTCCTGTGGGAGGAAAATGCCTTTTTGCTTTTCTCTGTGGTTATCTATCATGCCATAGTTTTATTTAACCCATTAATTTTTGTTTCAGTTGGGACAATGGAACTTCTACGGACGTCTCATCAACCTGTGAAGGGCTTGTCAGATGCCCTTCTATAACAGCCTTCTGTGAAAGGCTCCCTAGTAAGTAAATGCCAGAGAGGGTTTTGTACACCTAAAATTTCTAGACATACTCACTAAGTGAACCAGAGAAAGCACAACACCTCCCTATACCCCTGGAATTCCAAATATGACAAATATGATGACAGTGTTTTAAAAATTACTAAAATAATGCCAGAAGAGTGATAAGGTATAAACTATGTGGACAAAGAACTCCAATCAAATGACCCCAGGCATTAGCTGTTCCTCTGTCCTGGGCAGCAGAATAACGGCCTCAACTGAACCCACGAACACTTTCCTTGCAGGGCTAAGGGACTCACAGAGGTGATTAAAGTCAAGGACCTGGTTGGGGGAGGGGGTTGTTTGGATTATCCAGGTGGATCTGATTTAACGCCCTGCACTCAGAGAAATAAGAAGGAAGCAGAAAATGAAAATGGAGGTCAGATAGATGAGATGGAAGGAGAAGGAGACATGGGAGAAAGAGAGGGAACTGACGCCCTGCTGTCTTTGAAGACATAGGGGTGGGACACAGTTAAGCAATTGGAATGGCCCCCAGCTGACACCACAGGAAGTGTGGGCTACAGTCCTGTAATAAGGAACAGAATTCCGACAACTGCTAAGAAGGAAACATCTTTCCCTTAAACATTCTAGAAAAGAACAAAACCCATTGGCACCTTGACTTTTGCCCAGTGACACACCTCTTGATCTACAAGACAGAGGCCAAGTATTCCTTAGATGAAATTTGTGAGACCAGAGTGCTTCAGATTTAGCATGCTTTTTCTTTTGTTTTGTTTTAAATATTTACATAAACATGATGAGATCTCTTGGAGATGACAGCCGAATCTAGACACAGCACTTGGCTGTTTCGTGTGCGTCTAAACACACAGTCCGAATGTAGTTTTAGACAACATTTGTAGGAGTTCATGTGCGAGACAAGCTTCAAAGTGTGGACTGTTCTGCTTGTGGCATCCTGAGAGTGTTAAAGATACCAGGGTTTCTTTGGAGAAGTTTTGGCTTTGTCTTAGGGTTGTTCAATTTGTGTTCCATTTGTGTTATTTAAGTCTCTTAATTTGTGGAATTTTGTTATGGATTCCTAGAAAAATACTGTATCTGACCATTGCTAAGGAGATACCTTCCACTCCTCAGGTTGTCTTAGTTTTGCATCCTGCTCCTAGTTTCTGGAACATTACTAAGTTCTTTTCAGTTTATCCACAACTCTACTAAACTATCCTATAAAAGGTGATTCATGACCTGATTCTTGAAGGAGTAGACAAAATCACTGGGAACTGTTTGAAGCAGAAGATAAAGTATAACTGGCACAGAAATGATAAATTGTATGATGTGGGGGAAGAAACCAAAGCTGTCTGTGTGTTGAAGCACAAAGTGAAGCACAAAGGACCAACAGTGAAGAGTTGGCTGGGACCAGAGAGGAAACAAATGCCACATTACATACTATCTTAACTTATAAGCAACAGGGAACCCTTCGTGGGCTTTTGAACAGATTTTAAGGTTTAAGTAACTAAGTAGTCATAGGCAATCATTCTTGGAGCCACAAGAACAGGGATTCTAGGGAAATGAGGCATTAGGACACATTTGTAGAAGGGCAGGTAAGCCCTATAAGGTTAGGCCTATACCAATAGTAGGAAGAATTGTTGGTTAAAGATGATTCACACAGAATCTATGTTGTGGGTATTCATTCCAATAGCTTTGGAGTACCAGCCTTAGAGCATGGCCTCTTGACATGTTACACGACTGCTTAACATCTGAGGAGGGGGTGCAGTTGCTCTTTTGGGGTGATCGGAGACCGGCCGGCCGGATGCATTCGCTCCCGGGCAGAACGGAGGGCAATGACGGCTGTTTACTTGGTTCTGTATCCGTGAGTGTATTTTTCCTCATTTCATATCTTAATACATCCTTGATACCCCTTAAACAGACTCTCGTGGGTTTTGCATAACAAATATAGGTCATGAAATTAGGCAAAGTCTGTGACTGGTTACATAAGGGATTTGAATGAGGAGACGGGGTAATGACCCACTCTCAATGTCTTGTAGATTATGATGGTGCTTCAACTCCAACAGAAATATACCAAAGAGTGAGCTAGTTAGTGGGAAAGAAGCTATTTTGGGCATATGCCATGGAATATGCTATCTATCTCTTCGTTGATGATTTGAGCCTGAAATGTCGGGGACAATGTCTAGGTTGTAAATATACATACTGAAGTCATTGGTATATATGAGAAGTAAAAACTATAGGAGAAGCAGTAGTTCTCAGGAAGGTACAAAGGATGCAGAGAATCAAGGATCTTACTTTAAACCCTTGAGAAAACAATATTACAGCTGAGGATAAAAGGGGGAGCCATGAACGACCAGAAATGGGGGAGGGGATGTCAGTAAGATAGAAGCATTAGAGTGTGGTGGGAACAGTATACAGAGATTCCAGAAGTGGCCAGCAGTAATGTAAACCTAAAACGTGCCCTGACCATGACATTTATATGGTTGTAGATAGTCTTCTGCTTTCAGTGGCACTAGCAGAGGTGAAGGAAGTGGAGGCAGGTACCAGTGAATTAGTATACCACATGTGAGGAAGTAGGGAAATGCTGTCTCTCTCTTAATAACAAGGCCTTATTAACCCCGACATCTATTTGTCTTGCCAGGACTCAGGGTCTAGCAGGTAGATAAAGAGGTTAGTAAACACCAGATAAGTGGGTTACAAAACTGAGAAAAACAGATGCCCATGGTATAGGATCTTCTGGTAACAAACTTTCAGTTAAAGGTCAGGCAATGTGATGGCTCTTCTTGGTTGTCAACTTGACTACATCTGAAATTAGCTAAAACCCCCAAATGGAGTGGCACACCAGTGAGGGATTTTTTGTTTGTTTGTTTAATTTGAAGTGGGAAGGTTCACCTCTAACATGGATCTTTGAAGTAGGAAGACATATCTTTAATCCAGATTATTTGAGCTGGGAAAACCCACCTCTAATCTGGGCCACACCTTCTGCTGGAAGTCTATGTAAGTACATGGAAGAAGGAAGTTGTCTGCTGGTTTCCTGCTTGTTCTCTCCTCAATAGCAAATCCATTCCTTCACTGCCATTGGAGCCTACTTCTTCAGGATCCCAGCATATACTGAAGACCAACTGAGACATCCAGCCTGATATGGACTGAATAACTACTGGATTCTTAGAACTTCCATTCATAAACAGCCATTGTTGGGTTAGTTGGACCACAACCTGTAAGTCGTTATAATAAAACCCATGTACATAGATATATACATACATACAGATACATACATATATACATATATACATATATATGTGTGTGTGTGTTTATGTATATATGTTACAGTGAGTAACCATTCTGCCAATTGCATGAACTAAATTCTTGCAGGTTCTTCCTCAAACAGCTGTCTTGCCTTCCATCATTGCTTACCAGGCCTATTAACAGATGAATTTGTTTTATTTTTCTATAAGTTATTTCTATTATTCATCCTATAAGTTCTGTTACTCTAGAGAACCCTGACTAGTACAGATAACCTAGCAGAATTAAATGATAGCTGGTCTTTCTCAAACACTCTAAGTGTGACGTTGACTTCAGTATCTCCTTTAGAAATCTTCATAACAGACCGCACAAGGCCCTTTAGGCAGTGTTTTAAACAAAATGTAAACACATACATGATCATAGGCAACCATTCTTAAAGCTGTGACCAGAAAGAATCCAAGGAAAAAATAAAACAGTCTGTTCACCTTGCACAGCCTTAGATTTAACATGAATCTTAAAGAGTCTTATTAATAAAACAAACCCGGAGCCAAGTATTGGGGTGAACACTGGAAGATCAGAGAGACAGAACAGGCCACAGCCACCTCACCTTGCCAATTCCTCAGCTGATCCTGTTTCCTCAGACTGGAAGCTTCTGAGTCCTTATCCAGAATGAATCTCAGCTGAACTGTGCTGCTCAAAAGCCTGAAAGCTTAACCAGCTAAAAGCTTAACCAGCCAAATGCTTAACCAGCCAAATGCTTCTAGTTTCTGATCCTCACGCCTTATATATCTTTCTGCTTTCTGCTTCACTCCCTGGGATTAAAGGCTTGCTTTCTGGGATTAAAGGCGTGTGTCACCATGCCTGGCTGTTTCCAATGTGGCCTTGAACTCACAGAGATCCAGAGGGATTTCTACCTCTGAAATGCTAGGATTAAAGGTGTGAGTGCCACCATTTTCTAGCCTTTGTATCTAGTGGCTGTTCTGTCTCTGACCCCAGATAAGTTTATTAGGGTGCACAATATTTTGGGGAACATAATACCACCACACACATACATGATCATAGGCAACCATTCTTAAAACTGTGTCCAGAAAGAATCCAAGGAAAAATAAAACAAAACAGTCTGTTCACCTTGCACAGCCTTGGTGCAGTGGGAAGGGGCTTGGACCTGCCTAGGCTCAGTGAGCTGGGCTTTGCTGACTCCCTATGGGAGACCTCAATTTGGGGGATGTGGGGATGCGGGGTGGCTTGGGAAAGAGGGCTGGGGGGTGGGAGGAGGGGGGCCTTGTGGATAACATGAGGAGTGAGTAGAAAATTTCTTAATAAAGAAAAATAAAAGAAAAGAAAAAGAAAAAAAAGAAAACACAACACCCACATTCCCAAGAAGTGGGATAGATGGTATTTGGTTGTTCAGTGGATAATAGATGCTTGTTGTTGTTCAGAGGGGGAGGGCTGGTTGCAAATTGTTACTGGTCATGGTCTAGAAAATACTATTCAAAGCAGGTTGGGTTTGGGGGATCTCTTTCTGAAAAGAAAAAAAGGGGATATAGGACTAATAGAAAAGAAGAGTTAATCACTAAATTTACTTTAATCCACAAAGCAATTATTAATATCAAAAAATGTACATTGGTATGGATTTTTGTATAGTGATACAAATTTAAAGTCATTTTTGTAACACTGGATTTATGTTTCTACTTTTTTAAGATATTATTATATATTGATACAAATCTAATGTTATTTTTGTTATACCATATGTATGTTTCTATTTTTGTTTAAGGTATTGTACCTATGCAGCTCATTTAACTATGCAATGTTAAGTATTAGTCCTCGAAAGCTATTCAGGATAATAAAGAAATACAGGTTAATAGTCACCCATAACTATCAAATTATAGTCAGGTTAGGTATGTTTTTAAGGTGAAACGGAGATATATTTAAATAGATAGATGATCTTCAAACACTTCAGAGACCTACAGAAGATGGCATTTAAAATATTTTAATAGCATAGGTTTTTCTTGACAATGAGACATATCTGTTCATGGGGGCACTGATCTACTTCAAAAAGGATGATAGGCACTGAAGAAACTCCAAATGGAGTTTGCTTTCTTTGTGGCAAAAGCTAAGCATTTTGGCAAGAAACAGCTTTTGCCTTGACTGCTGACAGTATGCTGTCCAAATTGGACAAGTAGGACACAAAGAAAAGTGACTGCTGAACTTTGCCAAGATAGGATAGGATCGTCCTTCAAAATATTCTGCTTCACAGAAAAGTCTCTCAGATATTCTAGGCCTGTAGTCTAAATATGGATGCTCCAATGTTGCAGAGGAACTTGGGTGACTATCCAGGCAGCCAGCTGCTTCTGTCATTTCTCTTAATTTTGGAACTCACTTGCTTTGGACTTTCTGCATATACAGGTAATATATCCTTCTCAGCTCTTTGATGGGTTTGAAGACTGGATAGTTACAGTTGCAATCCTTCCAAATCATGATAGAAAGTAAATTAGGTACAAAATTTTTTATTCTTCAGGAGAGGACAGCTAATGAACTAATTTCTCTAATTTTGCTAATTACTCAGAGACTAGACATTGTGAGTATATTCCTTACTTGATAATTGTTTCCATTGTATGCAGTTTCATTTTTGTTAAGGTTCTTACCTTTCCATTCTATTAAGACATTACCTGATAATCATTCTTATTTTATATAGTTTTACTATGATAGAGTTAGAAACTTTCCTTTCAAATTAGACAAAAAGGGGGAAATGTTATGGAGATCTAGTCTACATTGTGGCCCATTGTCCAATTAGAGTCAGGTATTGGTTCAAGAGGCAGGGTTTACATTTAGCGGGTTGGCATGGATCATAGAGTGTCCCTAGACTTGGGAAAGAGCAGCTCCCAGAGAAGACGAGGCAGGGCTGAAAGTTTGTGTAGGTCTTTTTGAGCCAGGAGCAGATGGAGACTGCATATGTAGCGGTCATTACATTTGTCTCAGGTTCCTATCTATGTATTTTGTTGCCAAATTTTATTTTATAATAAATGGTATAAGAAATTGCAAAAAAAAAAAAACAGTCTGTTTATAAACCAGGTAAGCAATGATGGAAGACAAGACAGCTGTTTGAGGAAGAATCAGCAAGAATTTAGTTTATAAAATCGACAGAATGGTTACTCACTGTAATCCTTTTTGATGAAGAAACTGAAATGTAGAAATAATATAGAATTTTCCCAAGGTCACCTATTTACTAAGCATTCACATAAAAATTCAAGTTTAGCTCCAGATTGTGTGTATTTAATTACTATGTGAAAGTATGAGGAAACAGACTCAGTGGAATGATGGTTAATATCAACTGTCCACTTGATAGAATCTAGAATCATTGAAAAGACAAGTCTCTGGAAGGCTTGTGAAGGGTTATTAAATTTGGCTAATTGAGGTAAGAAGAGTCACCCTAGATGGAGGTGGATCCCAGACTGAAAAAAAGGAAGAGAGAAATCTGAACACAATCATTCATTGTTCTCTCCTTCCTGACTGTGGATGCAATGTGACCAGCCACCTCCAGCTCCTGCTGCCACATCATTTCTGTGGCCACACATTGTATCCTCTGGATACAAGGTAAATAACAAATCTAAGAGTCAGGACAAGGAACCATGAAGCGCCCCCCCCCCTCAGTATTCAGGACAGAGGAAAAAACAACTTTGAGTTGAGGCTGTGATAGACAGGAGACACATAGGTCATGAAGGCACATGGAACAAGGCTGGGGGAGGGGAGTGACCTGCGGTCTGGCGGTGGGATTGAACATAGCAGTTCAGAAGGGCTAGGTGCAGAGTTACCTTGATGGATGAACAATGAACAACCAGATGAGTGGGATGAGAAGTGAATTAACCATTTTAAACACCTTCCCTTGTTGTTTTAAGCTACCGAGTCTACCATATTTTGTCAAGAATCCTGTATTCATTTCCTTGGCAAAATATGGCAGATTTTGCATCTTAATGGAGATTTATTCTCTGATAGTTCTCTAGGCCAGGAAGTCTAATATCAAGGCAGATTTGGTATCTGATGAAGTCTCACTTTCTGGTTTATTGAGGACATTTTCTAATTGTGTCGTCACATGGGAGAAGGGTCAAAGGAGCTTTCTGGGGCCTGTTTTATTATAGCACTAATTCCATTCATAAAGACTCATGACCTAAATACTCCAAAAGCCCCTGCTTTCTAATATTATCACATGGCACAGTGTGTTTCAATAAATGACTGGCCTAATGTGCACAAACATCCAGACCATAGCAGTGACCATATGACTAGATCTTATAAATGTGAAAGTCAGGTATCTACCTTGGAAACCCAATGATATCCCCAGGGAGATGTCTGCATAGTAGATGCTTTACTCACAGGCCTGGAAGAAAGCAGATGTTTTCATCAGCACAGATATTTATGGAGATCTCCTTGGTAAAGGGGATGTTTACAGTGGTGGTGACAGAGGGAAGGGACCTTGCAGAGGGTCCTGAGGCTCAGTGAAGGGCTAGCAACAGCTGGAAACCATTCACCCCACAGGCTTGAGGAAATAAGGGGAGTGAGGGCCAAGGCCTTGGGAGAGAAGAGCAGATTGCACACACTCACTAATCATGTTGATTTCTGCAAGGCCTGGAGACTTTAAGAACTAAAATCTAAAGAACATTGTCCTTTCCCTGCCAGTCATGACATACAATATCCTGTTCTGGGTCCTAAGAGTTGGACCAACCCCAAACACGGCTAATCTTTTCTGGAGATCGTCTGAAATATTGTGTAAGGTAAACTCTTGGCAGCAACTAAGGGGCCGCGTAGCAACCTCATGTTTACCAGAGCTGTTCATTTCTGTGACGTACAGTGGAGATTAGAACAGTGTGGAGTGGGGGTAGGGCTTGGGAAAGCCAGGCCTCTGAAAAACACAAATCCTTACTGACCCTGGGCAACAGTTCTTGCTTATTTCTCAACACAGCCTAATGTGAGGAGCAGTGCAGTCTGCCACTAAAGGTGAGCCTTGAACGCAATCGCTAGAAGGAGCCTGGAGATTTCCTTGACCAGTATGCAGTTCCTACAGGACTTGGGTTCCTAAGAGATATCCCTGGAAAGTGACAGAGAAGTTCTCACCAGGAAATACTTTTGCAAAAGAAATCCATATATGACAAAATGCGAAGGTGAACATATTATTTTTTGCTGTCACTTACAATTTTGCTGAAACTCATAGAAGAAAATGATCACATATGGGCTTTACAGCTGAACAATTTTTCCAGGTTTGCAATTCCTCCTCCATCAGGCCCGAAAGAGGTAATTATGGAAGCAAATGAAACCCTTCCAATGATCCAAAGATTCTGAAGGAGCCATCACCACCTACACGTTGGGCAGCAGGTCCTCTGGAGAGCATTCAACATGAGCTATAGCTGAGTTAGGTGGAAACTGACAGCTTTAGTTCCGGCTTTGAAGCATACGGTGCCATAAATTATCAGCATGCAGTCTATAATTAAGGCCACAGCTTCTCAATAACAATGCCTAAATGTGCATGGAATTGGCTGATTATTACCTTCTGGAATAGAACTGAAGATGGCCAAGCTATGGTTTGGAGTAACTGGCTTCAATGATTACAGTCAGTGGGCTTTAAATTAGAATTGCCTCCCCACCCTCTGCCGACAGCACCCCACTGCCAGCCATACGTTCTTGCACATAAATGTCATATTTTGTATTATATGACCCCTCTATCGTGACCTCAAGCAAGTGGGATCAGGAAGGGAAGTCTCAGTTTGTGAGTGTGAGATAAGGAAATGGGATCTGAAGTCACAGCCTGTGAAGTTGTTCAGCCTAAGAATTCTGCAGAGAAGTCTGTACCAAACAGTGTCAACCTAGTGAACTCCAATCCCTCTCGAGAGAAATCTCAACTGGAGCAGAAGCAGACAGCAGAAGTATCCAGGAGTAGGCACAAACTGTGAGAGAGGTTAGAGAGTAGTGGAGGAGGCAGTGGGAAGTGACAGAGAAGCTGTGGCTCGGCATAAAATGTTGCAATAAAAGCTGAAGCTCCAGAATCATGGTGGAATTAGAACAGAGAGCAGGGAGTGATGAGTGCAGGATCCTGAGCAGCTGCGAAAGACATTTCATCTCCCAGTGCCTAGTGATGAAACTGCAGTTTCCTCTGCATCCTCTGCATCTTTATTAAAACCCCTATCCCCAAAGGAGTTCATGTGTGTCTCTGTACCTTGGAACTAAACACACAGAAGTCACTACCATGAAAAACATTTCTTTGGAACACAGAGGACCATCTTCAGCAAGCACTTCATTCCAACTCCACCAAACCTCCCAGTGCCTGCTGTGTGTGAGAAACTGCTAGAACAAAATTGGTCATGATTTGGGGAAATTATTCCAGATAACTCAAAAGATATATGAACTTTTGTGGTTTTAATATCTCCTGAGCATGATATTACAATATTTATGTCCTCACAACTGCATCCTCTTAGGGCTCTTTGTCCCTTTGCATGACCTCACGGACATACTAGAACGTGTGCTGTTAGTTAGCATTTGTGCTTCAGATAGATGCAGCCGTGGATGGCCATGCCTTGGAGTTCTGGCTGTGTGGATTTTCCCACCTGTGAATCAGTCAGGGTATAAAAAGTAATCTCTATGGATCATGATTGTTAACATGTGCCCCATCATGAAGAGCGACACCAGGTCAGATCTCCTGGTTTCTTGGTAGAAACAGCAATGGTGTCTGCACCGGCAGCAGTTCTTACTTCTAAGAAGATTGCCTGGTGGACTGGCCACCACAGTGACAGAGAATCGGTGACTTCCCCAACAGCACAAGGTCTTGTCCTCAGCTTTGTAGACTTCCAGAGCTTTCCATTTGGTTATCTTGAGTTCGTCTCCACAATGGTCAAGCTTCTACCAGGCCCTACAAGACACCTTCCTAACATAGCTTAGACAGAACTAGTATCCAGATCTGCTCTTTCCTGTCCTCTGTATTTGTCATGAGACCTGAAATTATTAATGCTGCTGGCCACTAAGCCCTTGAAAGTCTATTGAGAAATATTTTCAAATGTATCAGGTAGTACCTAAAATATCCAATGAAAACATAATGGATGTATAATAACAGTTCTACCCTACTACCTTAAGGTCCTCTACATCCCAACTCATTCAGTCTTTGTCCTAGCCAGCTGTAATCAAATTAATTAATATTTGTACTTTATAATAAAATTAATTTCCCCCTACTAAATTAAACTCAGATTTTTGCATAGCTTCTTTGAGATTATTTTTGGGTTTCTTTGGTTAGAGATTGATAAATTTCCAACTCTCTGTCATACAGTCACAATTTCTTCATCATGCCAATACAGTGGTTCATCATGCCAATACATGATTCATCATACCATTACATGGTTCATGCCATTAGACAGCTGATAAAACCTGTCATTTCCTCTACCTCCAAGTCCTTGAATATCCCTTATTATTGCCCTCAAAGATCAACTACTGTACAGCAGAGAATGATTAAGAAGGAAGGTGTTGTGTATAGTCTGCAGAACAATCTATGATAATGCATTTCCAATTTTGATTAAGTTTGTTAAGCACATTGCAAGTCAAAGTGAAAGAATAAATAGGAATAGATGAGAGATGGATGAAAACAGATAGATGGATAGATAGATGGATGGATGGATAGATAGATAGATAGATAGATAGACAGACAGACAGACAGACAGACAGACAGACAGACAGACAGATAGATAGATAGATAGATAGATAGATAGATAGATAGATAGATAGATGAATTGCAAAATGGCAATCAGGTGCTTAAAACGTCCAACAGAAATTGAAAAATTGAGGCAGCCAACTGGAATTCCCAGTTGACCTTTTTCTCCATGGCTGACCATCTGGCCTCTCTTTGCCACTGCAGACACTTCTACACCATGAAGTAGTTGGAAATAGTTTATCTTCTAGCTTCTCTCAAGTGCCCAGTGTTTTTAGTTGGTGGCTATTTTGCTATCTTCTCCCTGTTACAGAGTTAGAGGGAAGCTCATCCACAGATAAGGGGACTCGGAGAATACTTTGAGATAAGTATGCTTGGTTCTGAAATGCAGGTGGTGGGAAGCACAACCCCTATTCCAGAGCTAGATTCTCAGTGAGCTCAAACAGCACAGGATAATTTACTAATATAATGTACATTACACAGTACAATACAGTGAAGAGAGCCCACGTGGTGGAATGCCTTCATTTTAGCTTCCCTAATACTTTTTAAACACTACCCATACATTGAATATTGGCCAGAGATCCACTTCCTCCTCTCTGCAATGTCTGGAGCCAGAGATCTGCTTTGCAATTCAATCACATCTCCCATGAGACTCAGCAAATCACCTAACCCTCTGGGCTTCAATTTCCTTCTGTGTAAAATATGTAAAATAGCAGCTATACCTCTGGAGGCTGCTGTGAATGAGGTAATCAAAGAAGGCATGCAAAAGTGGTATGTATTAGCAAAGAGGGCACTGGGAAATAGAAACACCTAGATAATTTGCGGAGCATTTGTCACACCTAAATTAAAGTCTTGGTAATGAATGCTCTCCCCAACATTCTTCTAGGTCGGAAGCATCAGGATCTTATCAACAGTTAGTGTACCCTATAAATTATTCTATTACAAATATTAAAATATAAATGGGGTTAGGGAGATAGCTCAGTCAATAAAGTGATTGTCTTGCAACATGAGGACCTGAAATTAAGCCTCAGAACTCACATTTTGAAAGACAGGCATGGTTGCATGTGTTTGTAATCAGGGAGACAGAAACAAGGAGATCTCTGGAGCTCACTCTCTCACTGCCAACCAACCTAGTCTATTTGACCAGTTCTAGGCCAGTGGGAGCAGTAGACAGTGCCAAAGGAATGACTCCCGAGGCTATTCTCCGGCTTCCCCGTATATGTATACACAACTGTGCACACACACATGAAGCTGACTGTACATGAGCATGAACACATGCATAAAAACACAAATATATATTTAGATACAATCTATTATTAGAATAGCAATGTCTTAAAATTATTATTGGTCCTGTTAGGATACTTTAGCCCAGAAAGCTCTTGTGAGTAGTTAGCCTTCAGTTTTTTAACATCCTGTTGTAGACTTTGGAAGCCAAACTCTCCACCCTTAGGGGTTGCTGGGCAGGCATTGGAGAAGAGCCTGTCATGTTTCCTGGGACCATCAGTCTGTATGACTTGCATTTGAGGAAGCCAACAGCTTACACTCTTGCTTTAATGAAGACTTCTGGAACAATCTGCCCATGGTCTCTCCAGAAGGCTGGCGTTACTTCTACCTTTTAGTCATCTTTTCTTATTGTCTCCTCACTCAACCTTCTGGGTTTTGGGTGGGTCACAAGCTGCACTCACATGTGAAATGACAAATGGTTCAGTATAACTTCTTCCCATAAAACTGCTGAACATAGGACCATGCCGATCTGGGTGGCCTGGACTGTCACCCAGGGCCATGATAATGTCTGGACTGAGCTGCTGCCAAGGACCATGTCTGGGTCCATAGCCCTACGCAGCCAATGTCTGTGTTAATGTCCATGGCTCCTGTTACCACTGAAGGCTGTGCAGGTGACTGGGGCCTTGACTGACACCTGAAGTCATGTTGCTATCCAAGGGGCATGCTGCTTCAGGGGTCATACAGATCTGAGTGTCCTGCACTGTCACCAGGAGCCATGGTAACATCTGGGCCCAAGCTGCTGCTGTGGCCATGTCTGGGTCCATGCTTGCTGCAGCTGGGGTCTGTGTTGATGTATGCTGCTTTGGCACCACAGGGGTCCATACAAGCCGTGTGTTGAACCATGTGTTGAAGTACAAGGGCAGTGCTGAGATGGCCCCACTTCTCACTGGCCCGGGGAGAGTCCCCCTTACCCCTTGCCAGTCCTGGGATAGCTGACCAGGATGACCCTGAGAGCTGGCCCTTCCCTCACTGGGCAACTGGCCCCTATACTTGAGAAAGCTGGCTGAACCCCTCACCGTGGTTGTGGGAGAGAAGGCTCCATCCCTTGCCTGAAGGGGGTGGTCCCAGTGGCCCAGACTGACCAGCTCTGCTACTACCCGGGCACTCATCCAGGGCTTTGAGTTGGCACTCCCCAACAGCAACCCCATCTATGATCTGCTGGAACACTTGAAGGGACTGGTCCTGTGGAACCATAGCCATAGGGTCTCCATGACTCCGGGCAACAGCAGGATATCTGAGAGGAGATTTAGTGAGGGTCCAGTATTGATGGTGTGCCAGAAGCCTTGAATCTGACCAACAACACATTACACAGTGAACATGTGCAAGAAAAGCTGCCTGGACCAAAGGGTATACTTCATGGTACACAGCATCTCCCAATGCCACTAAGACCTATGAAGAGGCGACGGAGAGGCTGGAAAGATAGAGGAGTGAAGTGGGGCTTTTTTTGTTTGTTTGTTGTTTTAATTAATACTCTTATTTGTATTTTTATTTTATTTTTATCATTTATTTTAAAATTTTCTTTGGGGGAGGGGAACGCTACAAGGGTGATGGGCCTATATGGAAGGACTAGGAAATGGATGGGATTGGGGTGCACGATGTGAAATTTCAAAAGAATTAATTAAAAAAGAATCTGATTAACTGTTTAAATTAAAATTTTGTGATTTTATTAGCCAAAACAAAACAAACAAAAAGCTGTTAAGTATATACCATGTAAGCACACACTCAAGGCTGAACTCCCATCCTGATTATCCCAGGGAGGTCTCAGTCTCTTCCCATGTCCTCTTCATTCCAGATGATGGTTTTCCCACAAGAAAAAGCGGTGTTATCTTTCTTCCTTTATCTAAAGCATAAGAGAAAATATGTGATTATCCTTCATAGACACACGAGAATGGCGAATCTTCATCACTATTTTACAGTGAATGATGAGAATGTTCTGTTATCTGAAGTTAGTTAACAGGAAATTCTTCTGGCTACCACACAAGATTCCTAGAAACTTCACATTTTCTAGACACATTTAAGAACTTCAATTGTTTGTCTTTTGAAAGAAAGAGGAGAAGGAGGAGGAAGAGGGCATGAAGAAGAAGAGGAAGAAGAAGAGAAAGAGGAAGAGGAGAAGGAGGAAGAGGAGGAGGAGGAGGAAGACAACGACTACCCTAGCAGTCTTAACAAAATTACTTCAATGGACAGAACTGATGCCCTTGGAGTCAGCTTTCATAGTTTGAGGGAGGCCTGGTGTTTCACACATGAGATTCAGAGACACACCCCAGCTATTTATGAAGCTGAAAAGAGGGGCAATTTACACATCTCAGAGAGATTTCCCTTGAGAACCCATGCCAGGTACACATTTTATATTTTCACCTACTATACAAACAAGTTTCTTAAAATATTAGAACAAATTTAACACCAGTGATACATACTAACAATTCAAAGGCACTCACATCATAAGAAGATTTCAAAAGTTAACTAAAATGAAGCTCATATTCAATATATATAGCCAAGGGAGATATTATCTATCCTCGACAAATGATGGACCCTAATGAAAAAAAAACATAATTTATAGAGAAAACTAAACTTTGTTAATGTTAAATTAAATCTGGTACTCACATTGTAATACAAAATAACTCCCAATTCTGTACAGAAATTGATGTCTTCAGTCATCAGGGCAGAGCTGGCAATATGTCTCAGTGGAGGAATACAAAGCCATCTAGTGTTTTCTAAAAACTTCCGTCTTGCTTGTGGATAATAATAATCTTCTAACCCAGCAGAAAGGGCATTGTTAAATGGGAACTGAGTCACAGCATCAAAGAGAAAATTAGAAGACACCTGTCACAATAAGCTTTATCAAACTTTCAGATCAAGACCTGTCTCAATTCAAAAGTAATGTGCTGGTTTAGTCAGGATGCATATAGATTGCTGGTGGAAAAGCAAGTGTGTGTGTGTGTATGTGTGTGTGTGTATCTTAAGACTTAGGGGAAATTTTCTCTCTTTCAAAAATTGAGCCCTAGAAATGACCACAAAATTAACTTTATACCTATAAAATCCCCAAATAGCACCTGGCTGATGGTTAAAAAAGAAAGAGGTAGACCCATACAAACAAGTGAGTTCACTAAGAGGAAAAAAGCAGTTAGGGGTTGATTGGAGAAACCATGAAAAGCATTTTAAATGTTGCTTAGGGGAAAAAATGGCCAAGGGTATATTCATATACCAAATAAAATTCTACTTGTAGATACTTGACTAATGTTAAATATGAATAAAAATATACTGAGAAAGAAGTCCTTATGGTTTGTGTCTGGATTTGTTCTTTCCTCTAATGCATTCACTGATGTGAATAAACACATAGAAGAAAGATAAGGATTGGTCAAAACAATTCATCAGGTATATTGAACAATGAAAAAATTTTATTGATTTTTTTACTTCTTCCCCCAAGACTTAGGGGGAAAAGCTGGGTATAAAATAGGTCAAATAAAATTTGTGAAATGAAAAGAAAAAATTGTGTTGGTCTAAACAGCAGATCTACAAGGCTTTTCTCACTTGATCTTTGCAGTGGCCCAGGAGTAGATATTATCCAGGCCATCTTACTTCAGTTGTAAGACTGTGGCTTGCCAAGGTAGAACCACCCCCAAGCAATGCTGAAACCTCTTGCTTCCAATATTCCATTTCTAGTATTCAGTGTGTCCTCTCCCTCCTTATGTAAAGCTTTGGGATGATAACAGACCCATATCTATTCATTGAATATTTGTGTTCTCCTCCCCAAACTCATATATTAAAGCCTTAACTCCAAGCATAAGGCATTAAGATATGGGCCTTTGGGATAGGTCTTTAGGGTGGAGTCTATATGGATAGGATAATTGCCCTTCTAAGAAGACATATGAAAAATGTATTTTTTCCTTATTTGTCAAGATACAGTGAGAAAGTGACCATACACAAATAAGAATGCTCTCTCTAATATCAATGCTGTCAGCACCTCACTCGCAGACTTTCCAGTGTACAAGAGAATATAGTTCATTTAAGCCAACCAGCTTATGGTATTCTGCCATCCCAGTCCGAAATGATTAAGATAGCCGCCAGGGTATTATAGGTTCTTTTTGTCCATCTCAAAATCCTCAGCTCCTTCCATCTTGCTGAGTAAGGTAACAGTCTCAGATTCCAGGACTTTGGACATGGACCTCCTTTGAGTGCTTTATTCTACCTCCTACACTGGCAAGAGGGGAAATTATTGTAAACAGTGTCAGAATGGCAACTGTGAACTCAGTTGCATGGGCCTTTATAAAAGGCCATTATAAGAGAATCCTAGATTTTTATCATGACCTAATTATTAAGGTATGCACAGAAGTGACATAAGTAAACTTATATATGCAAAGGACTTCACTAACTTCTGTATAGAGGAGACTAGCGAGGGGTGTGGCAGACATGAGGTTCTAGAACAGTGAGAGGCACATATGGCTATCTCAGGAAGGAAACATACCAAATTGATACTCAGAAGGTCAGAAGGAGTTGGATTCTGGACATATGTTGAAGAGTAATAAATACCAAAAGAGGCCGGGCGGTGGTGGCGCACGCCTTTAATCCCAGCACTGGGGAGGCAGAGCCAGGTGGATCTTTGTGAGTTCGAGGCCAGCCTGGTCTCCCAAGCGAGGAAAGGTGCAAAGCTACACAGAGAAACCCTGTCTTGAAAAACCAACAAATAATAAATAAATAAATAAATAAATAAATAAATAAATAAATAAATAAATACCAAAAGAATTCTGACAGATTCAATATGCTCAAAGAAAAAGGAGTCAGTAATAATTTCCTTTTTTATCTGAGCCACTAGAAGAATACCGTTGCCATCAATTTAAATGAAACCTTCCTTATAAGGAGTAGATTTGAAGGACCATGTTAGGCTAGAACCATGTTTCCTGTCTTGGCTATGTTAATTTTATTGTGACTATTAGACAGCCAAATAGTGATGTTGAGTAAGATAGTGGATTTAAGAATTTGAATCATAGGAGGAAATTCTGACCTAGAAATATAAATGTGATAGTACAATAATTGTCAGCCTAGAGACTGGGTGGGAACCAAGGGGATAAATGGAAGACAGATGATCAGGAGATAAATTCCAGACCAGATTCATGCTAACTGGTGAACAGAAGGGGATGAATGAAAGGGACAGACAGAAAAAGCTGGTGTGCATACAGTTGTCTGAGAGAGAAGTGAGACAGTAAGTGTATCAAGGAAATGAACTATTATCAGTGACACCACCATCACAGCTCCATACCAGGCCAAAGCCTGTGGGCAGCACAGCCTATGTTTGGTACCCAGCATTACATAATCCACAACTCTCCATTTACTAAAACCAATGGCCTATTGCTACCTTCTATCTTACTTGAAGTCCCAGTAGGGTAGACCGGTAGACCTCATCAACTGTGTATGGTTCTGGCATTTCCTTATTGAACAATTATGGTTTGGGGAATTATTAGAAGATTTTATACAAAGGGATGATAGAAGTCTGAACTTAGGAAGAGTCACTCTCAGGCCATGTTGAGCTCTACAGAAGGGTCTCAGAAATGGCAGAAAGAAAGGAAAGCAAATAAAAGAGAACTGCACTTACGTGAGTCAGTGATAAAAAGCAAAGCAGAGGGTAAGAATACCTAGGAAGTAGAGTTGCTTAGGACTGACAACCGATCACATGAGAGGAGATGGAAGAGCTGTGTTTAAAATGAGTAGCAAGCATCTAAGTAGGTGAATACTTGATGGTTCTGTCACTGGGAAGCATTTTGCAGAAATCAGATTTC
This sequence comes from Peromyscus nudipes, assembly GCA_902168325.1. NCBI lineage: Eukaryota > Metazoa > Chordata > Mammalia > Rodentia > Cricetidae > Peromyscus > Peromyscus nudipes. The sequence goes on along the minus strand of CABHPH010128005.1, from coordinate 3,874 downwards.
CCAGTCCCATTTTCATAGATTCGGATTCTGGAGGTCTGAGGTAGGGATTGTGGCAAATAGCCCAAATTAATCTGGTCCAGACAGCTATGTTGTAACCTGCTTTGAGCAACACTAATGCAGGCATTTATTGAGTCTCAGGGAGAAGCTGTGATTCTCACTCTCTTGAGAAAAGTTTTGTGTCTTCCTACAATGGTGCTAACTGGTAAAGATGCAGAAAGGAACAGAGAGATGGACAGGTGCCTATGCTATCAACTCTGCAGGGGACAGACACACAAACTCACCATCACTCACTCCGAGAAGGGCTTTGAGAAAAAACAGAGGGCCCTGTGAGAATGCAAAACAGCAGGGCTGGTTCACTTCAGAAAATTAAGGAAAGTCTCACATGGAAGCAATATCTGAGCTCAGACCAGAAGGCTGCCTAGATATGAGCCTGGGAGTTAGGTCAGCAAAGAGACAGATGAGAGGGGAAAGAATGGGATGTGGGAGGAGTTCAGAAAGACTTCCCAGAAGGCTTGACCGCAGGGAAGGGTAGCAAGGAGGAAGAAGCAGGGTGAAAGCTGGGAGAGAACAATGTCATGAAGATGTATGAAGGGAAAGAATGGCCAAGTGTTCAACTCCAGGGAGCGTCCATTCAAGGGGTGATTAGGGAGCAACCTATACTTTGGCTCACAATCTGAGGAAATACAACCCATCCCAGCAAGAAAGGTGTAATGGTTGGAGTAAGGTGCGTTGCAGAAAGCAGAGGGACAACAGTGGTGCTCTCCAGTGCTTCTTCACTTTCACTCAGTCAGGCCATGTGATGGACCAACCAACAGTCAGAGTGGGTCTTCCTGAACTTCTCTGGAAACACCCTCAAAACATAACCAAAGGTTTGTCTCCCAGATGGTTCCAAATGCAGTCAAGTTGACAATGAAAATTAGTCATTTTAGCTATAGAGTATGCAATTGGAAAACTGTAAGTATGGGATAATTGCAAACTCTTTATTTGGGGGTCATCCTATAAGTCTAATGGAATGATTTCCCCATTTGGTGCCAAAATTAGGTACTCATTTATTTCTGCTCAGGAGCTTTGGGAAGAAACAACAACAACAACAAAGCATCTCTAAGATAAGACATACTTTTGGTTTATAGGGTAGGCCAGAATGCATAGACTGTGGGACAAGCCAGGGCAGTCACCTTGAATCCCAGCTGCACTATGAGGGATAACTCCCAAGCAGTTCTGAAAATTGTCCCCACCAACACTTCAAGCCAAGGGAAAACTTCAGATTACGGATTAATTTTATTTCTTCTGTAGTTAATGTAACCCTATCTAGACTGTTTTTTTCATAATGTCCAGAAACCTTACAGCTGTGAGTTTAATGTCATGATGTATGTTTCAATAGTAATTCAACAAAGAAGGCTAACTCAGATACGGGGAGCACCATGAGACTCCTTATGTAACAGCTGCTGAAATTCTGATTGGTTATTTGATACTTTCATTTAATTCAAAAAAGCACTTAAAGCACCTAGAGAAACACTGGATTGATTTTCAGATTGGGAATCCCATGACTACAGAGCAGCTCAGAAATAGCTCAATAAAATCTGCCAGCAAATGTTCTGCTCTAGCAAGCAGCTAACATGAAGATAGAAGCAAGAGTTTACTTATGATGGACTAAGAAGTTTGCACTGAAGGAAAAATGTAGACACAATCCATAGGGATTCACACGGAAATACCTGGGATAAGACAGGAAGATTCTAAGATTAGGAGAAAGTAGTTAAAGGCTAGGAACTTGAGTGACATCTGTAAAATTCTAGAATTAGAAATTATTCTCCTTCCCCTAAGAGGCACCAGTAACAACAGGTCCTCTGAAAGGTGTGGGGCCTTTGAGGGAGTTCCTGTATGTTGGAATTTTTACTATCTTGATCTTATTCAGGTCTTATGCAGGTAACCATACCTGCTGTGAGCTGATATGAGCAATAGCTATGTAATGTCCAGAAGTTGGAATTCCACAACTCTCCTCCCCAACTTCCCACTAGTTTTTATATTTTATCCACCCTGTTCCCCAAAGATCCCTGAACATTGGATGATGGTAGGTTGATGGAGATGACTCATCCACACTCAGCACTTTGACCAGTTGAGTTTCTGCATTAGCTACTGCCCATTGCAAAAAGGTGCTTCTTTGATCCAAGTTGAGAGCAGCACTAATCTAAGATATAAACATAAATATTTACGACATAGTTTGATATGACCTACTAGCAAAACAATAGTTGGTTATTCCCCCACCCCAGGTCTATGATCTTCTCAGTCATGAATGGACCTTTGACTGGGTTTACAGTATTTTATGGTGGTTTGAATGAGATTGGTCCCCAATAGGCTCAACATGCTTGAATACTCAGTCCACACTGGTGGAACTGTTTGGGAAAGATTAAGAGGTATGGCAATGTTGGAGAAGGTATGTCACAGGGGGGCTTTGAGACTTCAAAAGTCTCATATCATCCCCAGTGTGCGCTCTGTGTCCTGCTTATGGATCAGTATATGAACTCTCATCTTCTGCTGTAGATAACATATCTCCAGCTTGCTGCCTTTGCTCCATCACAGACTCTAATCCCCTGAATCCATAAGCCCAGCTGAATGCTTTCTTTCCCTTTATTTCTTTGGAAAAAGAGCTTTCCGTGTAATAGATTTTGATAATGTTTTCCCCTCCGCCAATTCCTCCCAGATTCTCTCCACCTCCCTACCTACCCAACTTTATATCTTCTTTCTCTCATTAAAAACAAAGAACAGAAGACAAAAACAAAACAAGAAACACCCCCACACATACACACACATAAAAAAATACTCCACATAAACACAAAAATGAAAATCAAAATAAAAAAGCAAAGACCAGCAAGACAAAAAATGCCAAAATAAAGCAAATGCCTACAAGTAAAACAAAAAGTCCACACAAATAGCACTGGGTCTGATTTATGTTAATCAACTGCTGGGGGCCTGATCTGAAGTGTGGTTGTTATCCTCAGTGAGACTCCACCCAAGAAACTGACTTTCCCTTTGCAAGTGGGTATCGTTGCAGGGAGCTTCTTGGTTAAGGGTGGGATCTTGTTTCCATATGTTTTTTCAAATGAACTTTAGCGTTAGTTGCCCCTCCAATTTTCTCTCCCATACCCTATCTTCCATTTTTATCTCTATTTAAACCTACTCTACTTTCTTGTTTGTTTCTTCATAACAATAAAATCTATTCCTTCTACCTTAGGAGAGCCCCTCCTCCCTCCTAGTGCCTTACTAGGTACCCGAACTCTTGGGATACTCAGATTGTAACACACAAATCATCAAAAGTTTAAAAGCTAATGTTAAAATATAGGAGAAAACATGTATTTGTCTTTCTGCATCTGGTTACCTTAGGATGACTGTTTCTAGCTACATTCGTTTATCTGCAAATTTCACAATTCCATTTTTCTTAACAGCTGAATAGTATTTCATTGTGTAAATGTAACACATTTTCATTATTTGTTCTTTGGCTGATGGACATCTCAGCTGTTTCCAAATTCTGATAATTATTAATAGAACAGCAATGAACATGGATTAGTAAGTGTCTCTGCAGTATCATAGAGTCCTTTGGCCATATGTCCAAGAGTGGTAGATCTAGATCTTGAGGTAGATCTACTCTCAGTGTTCTGAGGAACCATGACACTGATTTCCATAGTGATTTTACAAGTTTTCATTCCCACCAGCAATGAGTAAGTGTTCCTCTTTCTCTGCATCCTCATGGCAGGAGCTATCATTTGTTTTATTGATCTTGGGCATTCTGACTTGGGTAAGATGAAATATCAAAGTAGTTTTGGTTTGCATTTCACTGATGGCTAAGGATATTGTGGTGGCCCCCATAGCCTCATAGGGG